>CAWUFQ010000262.1:0-10000 GCA_963921405.1 Cepaea hortensis | reverse complement strand
CTCTGAACAGGCATGACATCTAAGTGATAGTGTGTTATAGAGATTAGAACACGAATTAATATGCCAAATGCAGCATACTGCAATCTGAAAAGAATATTCAACATTAAAAAGCCGTCAGTTGCTGTGTAAAAAATATTTTTGAAGTGCTATATAGAACCCATTCTACTATATCACCATCATCATCAAGTGCCAAGCCAGCTGACGTAGGCTTTCATGTTTCTCCCTCCGCATATCTCGGCCTTTGGTGGTTTGGATTCACTGCCTCTGATATGTGACTATTCGTGAATTCTTCGGGAGATAATGTAGTGGTTTCCCCTTGACTTCCCTATTCACATAGGGGTCTTTTACTTCTATTTTAGCAGGCATTTCCGGCCGTCAGGACAAGTGAGTGCCCTGCTCTGCTCAGCTGCACAGTTATCCACTTATCCAGGTAGATACTCGGTCATACTGCTATATGCATGTGCAAAATTAACAATAAATAGACAAGCTGAGAAACATCTAAAACAGTGTAAATTGCAGTGGAAACTGCAAAGAAGAAAACGAATGAGAAGGAGAGGACACCCGCATTATCACAGTGGCTAACATGCTTGCCTGACGTTCCCTCGGTCATAAGTTCGTATTCGCATCGAAGCAGATTTTTGCAATTAAAGGAGGATTCTAGATCGATTCAGCCTAAAATGGGTTTCGTGAGCTGTATTGGGAAGTAAAGGCGGCAGACGTGATATTCTTCATATTCCCCAAGAGAGCCGATTAGCCTATCCAAATATGGGGCTAGCTCCATGTACGCCATAATCCCTCCACAAGATGCGTAAAAGATGTCCTTTACTTTTACGTATAAGAAAAATATGTCCTTTACTTTTATGTATAAGAAAACAATGTCCTTTACTTTTACATATAAGAAAAAATTGTACTTTACTTTTACATATAGTAAAATAATGTTCCTTTCTTTTACGTATAAGAAAAGTAAATGATTTTACTTTTGCGTATAAGTAAAAATATTTTCTTTACTTTTACATATAATGATAAAAAATGTCCTTTACTTTTACATATAAGAAAAACCTGTCGTTTACTTTTACGTATAAGAAATATACAGTGTCCTTTGGTGACATAATTTTTTTTTTTTTTTTTTTTGCGCACGCTCGCTTTAAACTCAAGCGTAGTTCATACACACTATTTATAGTAGTGATGGACTGAATTTTGCGTGCGGATTAGCTTTTCCTGTTAACAGTGCCCCTCGCCATCAGACGAACCCACTCCGATTTCAGAGGTACTTGTAATTTACGTCCCCAAGTCAAGGACGACAGGTCAACATTTTAGTCCAGCTGTCCGGTGTAGGAGATGAACCGCTAACCTCGGCATCAGCACACCGGATGTTTCAGAACACCCGTTCTTACTCATTCGCCTATGTGGACCTGCGGTGACATAATGAGAAGAGAGGCATCTGAGAACATCATGGCGGCTGGGAAGATCTGTGGTATTAGAGGCAGAGGCAGTCTGAGAGAGATGGCGCTTGATGGTCTAAGACAATGGCGTGAAGAAATGTTATCACAACAATGCACCCAGAACACCAGTGACCGAGATCTGTGGAGAGACATGGACGCCCTGCCTGCTAGGCAGGGCACGTGATGATCATTTTCCTTCTCAGTCTGCAATAGAGAAATTAATTCGGAGCGGATCTAAAATCTGAAATGGAGGGGCCAGCATGTTCAGAAACTTTATCGAACTGTTTCAAATTCGTTCTGGCGAAGGGGTTACGAATGCAATTCGCAACCCCGTATACCGCGTTCGAAACACAGATGTGGGCGATTTGGAAGCAGACCGCCTTGCGTGGATTTTCAAGCAGTGGTATGAGTGCCGGTCGTTCAGAAAGCAATGGCAAACTACTGAACGTAAACTTATCAAGAAATCATAAACAGCCAAAATATGCTGGGGTTGACTGTGATGTTCGTTAAATTATATTCAACTAACTCTTCCCCCCCCCCCTGCCCCCAGTTACTGTATATTTAAACTTGCCTATCCTCTGGCGCATTCAACTGCTTAGGCCATCGTCTGGTTCTTCCTGGACGTCACCTGTTGCCGGATGTTTCAATTTATTGTGCCAAGTCTGCAATACGGCAGCGGTAATAAAATACCCCTGAAGTTATTATAATTCTATTGGCATTTAGATTTACACTGAGCTTTAAAAACACTTATTCTATTTTGCAGGCACGCCGTCGTTGGTTGGGGTTCATTTCTTCTTCTTCTTCTTCAGCGTTCCGAGCCATTGAGGTTCTTTGCTGCAAATACAATCCGTCTCCATTCGTCTCTCTGGTGGACCTTCTCTTGCCAGTCGTTGATTCCAAGTGCTTGTAGGTCTGTACATGTATTATCTCTCCACCGCCTTCTTGGTCTACCTCGGGGTCTACGGTCATTTATTTCCTGAGTGTAAGCGAGTTTTGTTTCCCTATTATCTTCCATTCTTTCTATATGCCCCAGCCATTGTAGTCTATTAGCCTTCATTATACCAGTGATTAGCGGGGACTTAAACAGATCATAAATGTCTTTGTTACTTCTTCTTTTCCACTCTCCACTTTGTGTATCCCTAATGGGTCCAAAGATGCGTCTTAAAATTTTGTTCTCAAAAGTTTGTAACAAGGCTTCGTCTCCTTTCGTTGTACTCCAGGTTTCAGAGCCATACAGCACAACTGGTCTGATCAGTGTTTTGTATATTGTGATTTTGGTGTTACGAGATAGCGCCTTTGATTTTAGTAGATGTTGTAGTGCATAGTATATCTTATTTCCATTTACATTATGAAATATATGAAATGTCGAACGACGTAACGTAACTGCTGATTGGGCATTCCCAGAAATGATAAAATAATTCTGCGTTCTGTTTATTGTGTGTGTGTGTTTGTTTTTTTTTTCAAAAGTCGCAGAGCATTACAGTCACACCCATCCACGCTTGGCTGCGTGTTATTTACTTGACAATTTTACGTTCAGTAGTTTGCCATTACAACGAGAGAAAATGCTGGACAATTTGACATCATGGTATGAACGAACATCGCTAACTATCAGATAAGATTGGTAGCACACAAGACAGAGGATTGTGAACAGACACGATCACCAACGTCACACGGCATTGATTCTTCTTCTTCTTCTTCTTCTTCTTCTTCTTCTTCTTCTTCTTCTTCTTCTTCTTCTTCTTCTTCTTCTTCTTCTGCGGTCGTCCGGAATGCTGTTTTAGACGTAATTGCGTTGTGCCTGATCCACGATATTTGCACTTTTCGGCCAACACATCCGACTTCTTTGGGCATTTGTTGACCGGGTTATCTTCCCGGGGACTATACTGTATATAAATTATAATTCTATAAGAAGTTTGCCATTGTTTTGTGAACGGAAGTCAGCATCTAACTCCCGCTGATCGCCATGTGAAGCGAACCCACTACGCCGCCATCAGAAATGAAAGTTTAAGCTCGTTAAATCGCTCAGTCATGGCGATCTTACTCAATAAACGGAAATTTCCTAACTGTAATATTGGCAATAAATATAACATCATCACTCACTCTGGAGAACATATTTTGCAAAACGTTGCTCTCATCCCTTACCGCCGAAATGTTTCTCCAACTTTTCCCATTTGCTCTGCCTTATGCAACCTTATGCCCGAGGCGTCTGCAATGGCCTGTGTCCATATTCATGCTGGTCGGCCCTTCCTCTTTTTTTTCCCACAGAAAACGGGATTTCCCTGATTACGTGTTTTATTTTCCCCACGAAAATTTCCTAATGAATTTTTACAACTGTTCTTGTTTCTTACATTTCAAAACGTTGCAGATGTATAGCTATTTTCTTCTATTAAATTAAGTTAGCAAAGTAAGAGAAATGTATTTGTTTCTTGGAGTGCTAAATCAACTTTGATGCTTAATTTGTATAATATTATAGCGTAGTGATTTGTACCAGAACATTAGTCATTAGCATCATTGTCACCAACAATTTGTCTATCAGTTATTTATAAACTTATCAGCCATTATTATGTTTGAGTTATACACTTCTGTTTGTTAATAGATGGCTGTGTTTCGCTGCATTAAGAGAGAATACAACCGACTCTATTGTTTTACAAATAGTGGGGTACTTCAATTTTAATTCACCGCAAACAAAGGGAATTCCAGGGCACACGTCATATCCTGGAGTCCCCTTATTCGCGCTGTATCTCGGTGTGCATGACCTTAGGGTTATAGTTAGGGTTAGCTATATATAGCTGCTAACTACGCTATGTATAGCTGCTAAAGCTAAATATAGCCTCGTAACGTCTGTTGCGGTGAATTAAAATTGAAGTACCAATAGTGGTAATATTTGATTGTGCCAAGCGATTCTGTTTCACATATAGTGATTATATGGAAAATATCTATGGAAACTACTATTATTATTAACATGTCTATTTTGTGCAATCTTAAAGTGAGAAACTGAAACTAAATGTGTTGCTAAATTGAAACGTTATAATGTATGAGTAGACTGCAACGCCCTCAAGTATAAAATATACGCCTTTGGTAATGAATGAGCGTTTGCAGTTGATATAAATAATGAAAACTGCGTGAGCTTTTTACAAATACAGTTGGTATAGATGAAACATTATTGATGGCTGATAATGCAAATGATCTACAACAGAGGTTCCCAAACCACGGCCCGCGGGCCACTTGTGACCAGCCAGCTGTCAGAAATTGGCACGCGAGGCCTCGTTATATATTTTAATAATTTCAAAAATGCACTCGGTGCACCTCGTCAGCGTTTCGCAACGAAACGTTATGAAGTTCCCATATCCCAGCCTTGTCGACCAATCAGATTGCGCAAGGCGCCATGTTGTCGTCTGTTCCAACTGTTTAGCAGAATCGGTAGTATTGTGTTGAAATTAGATTTTTTTTTCACACAAACATTTTCCGTTAAAGCCTATAAATATGAGTGTGTGTCATATATTTTTGAAGGGAGTGGGAGATCACTGTAGTGCATGCCCCATCTCTAACAAAAGAAGTAGAGCCCCATCCTCTTCTATCTTCAATAACCCCAGAATATGAACCTTGAGTTATCTGCAGGCCTCGTTCTATTAAGTATGTCTAGGAGATATAGATTATGGCCCTGGTGAGAATGGTAATTACTAACTGGGAATCTGCCCCTTCTCCAAGGATTCTGTAGCTCTGGAACCCCCTTTTATTGGTTATCAAATCTGAGGAAAGTCTGGAGAATTTTCTCAGTCTGATTTAGATGAAGAAAACATGGATATTGAGCAGATGATAGATCTAGAGTCTTCTCTCCTCCATTTTAGTAAGTCATTATGAGTGGATTATTTTTAAACAATCAAACACATAATCAATCACATTAGATTCTGACAACATGATGTACACAGAAGTTGTTGACTCACAGATAGGTTTGAACTGATAAATTAACAGAAGGTCAATTCATGTTAATCATTTATTGACTGGGCCTGAGCCTTCTGGCCAATACATACATCTCTATTGTGATTTACACAAGATACATTAGAAAAGTTGCATATTGGACCAGTTACACAGACCATCAATAAACAAGCATCAATACATGAGATGTCAACAAGTGTGAAACATAGTAAACATTTTGATGTTGTACATATTAAGTGTGATGGTAATTCAACAATTAAATATCAGTTCCTGAAATTGGGTGTGGTGTGTACCAATGAAAATGTAACCTGGTGACTGGAAGATTAGGTAAGCCAGGGTCCATTGACTGATGGATCCACTTCAGGTCTGCCCGTATAGCTCCACTGAAGGCCTCCCCATACTCTGCTCATGGCCAAGTCATCTTCCATCTCACTTGTGGTTCATCTCTTTCTCTCGGCTTCCCTCTCTCAGGTCTGATTTAGGTGGTTAGTTTGCTGATGTGTTGGGTGGTTGTTGGTATGTAGCCACCAAGATCACTGATGAATATTCACATAAATATATACAATCTTCCCAATACAATAATAAGAAGTAGGTCGGAAGAATCTAAATTCCTGAAGTAGGAACTAGTCCCCCTCCCCTCCTTTTTTCTCTAAGCTAGTGTTGGGTTAATTTGGGGTGGTCAGAGTTTATCACACTGTGTACGCCTTGTATCAACTGGTTCCTGCTGTATGTAAGTTCTCATTTGACCTGGGGTCAGTGAACGTGTACAGTAAGACAGTGACAAGAGTGAGAATGTGTCAAGATGCATGTAAATAAATGACATACATTTATAACATTTCTTCCACTCAATGGTGTTTATAATGTGTATAAATAATTCTCTGTGTTTTCCCAATTAACCAACTTCTTCTTCTGTGTCTAATAACTCTCTCCCATTATCTGTTGTTGTTGTGATGTTGAGTGTTGGGTTGTGTGGTGATGAGTGGTGTTGAGTGGTGTTGTGTTTTCAGTTATGTTGAGTAATGAGTTAAGTTCACTTCGCGTGATGGTGTTCCGCGAAGCACAACTTTCTCATGTAATGCAGTTCATAAGTGCTCTTATCTTATTAAAATTTGACATAAATATAAATATTTATTCCGTCAAACCCTATTGATTCAATAGATGAAGGAGAAAGGAAAGATTGATTTCTCTTTCAGCTTTCTAGATTGTAAATAGGCATAGATAAGTCTGTTTTAGAACAAGGCACTTGTTCTAGTACACGAACTGTCATTTCAGCTGTAGGTAGTGATAGCATCTTTTATCAGTGTTTCTGGTGAAATGCACAAGATTGCTTTAGAATCATCACTTCGTACAGTTGTTCAGAATAGAATGGAGTAGTATAATGCACTTCTTAAGGTTAATAATTATCTCTAAGAATATCAGAGATTGCAGTTTCATCGAAGAGAGTATTGGAGTGTCATTTTGCCCGGGAACGGCTCTGCGTCGTTAGAATCTACAGTCGAGCAGTTTTACATTTCAGAGGTTTTAATTAATAATAATACATTTCAATTGACATTACAAACACGGGTTACCATTACTTGATACTTGATACATCGGGTTCTTAGTCTAATCTCGGGAATCACAAGCTTACCTCAGATCTAGACACCCCGCAATTCCATGTTTGAAAATTTGGTCACACCAGCTTCTCACATCTATTCATCAGGCTGGTTGCAGGAAAAAGTGCGGGCTTACCAGATTCTGATGAAATATTAACATATGCAAATCCGGCGTTGGCGCGAAAGCGGGTCACATGTCTCCTCCTATCCAATGGGTTTCCGAGCTTTGTCTGATGAAATCTTTCTAAGAATCCACGTCATCTGTCACTTATGCAGTTCCAGTTTCGATGTTAAGTTTTAAGTCCTAGTCTCCGTTTGCGGTTGTGAAGTCAATTTCTTTTAATGTTTTTTCCTCTTCTTGCGGCATGTTTTGGTAAATGAATAATGGTGGTTAGCGTTATGCCACAGTGTGGAAAATCTAAAATATAACAATGGTAAAAAGCGAAAATGTGAAGACGTTGCTTGTCGTGAATTCTTTGGAACACTTTGAACACGAAAGATTTATGCCAAGACATTGATAAACTGGCATCTGGACTTTAAGTAACTGATTATGAAGAACCGTTACAATCGTAAATTAATTACATTAATAGCGATTTTCGAAACTGATTTAAAATGTATTGTTAAATGAACTTTTGATTTTAAACCAAAAAAAAATGACCACGGTGTAGTACAGACACTGACTGCCTTTAAAGTTTTAGAATTTGTTGACGAAAGTTAAGAAAGGTAAGAATGATATTGCACGACTTTTATAATTTTATAACCTTGTGGCCCGCTTAACTACCGAAAATAGTAGATATGGCCCTCTGCTTGAAAAGCTTGGGAACCACTGATCTACAACAATTGTTAGACATTGTAGTAACAGTGAGTTCAAAGAAAAGCCACTCCTTGAATATCACGAAAACAGTAACAATGGCGATATCAAAGAAAAAGGTGCCACCTAAATGTGAAATAGAGATAGAAGGGAAAATTCTTCACCAAGTGGATAGTTTTAAATACCTAGGGGCATTTACAACATCAATTGGAAGATATACAACAGAGATTAAGAGCCGGATGGGGCAAGCAAAGGCTGCATTTCAGAAAATGAAGAATATCTTATGCAATAAGTCAATATTACTGAATGCAATAAAGAGAGTGCTGAAGTGCTATATAGAACTTGTTTTGCTGTATGGCTAAGAACTAACAACTACAGTAACTAACAACGATTGCCTGAAACAGGCTAATGAAATTAGAACATTATATAAAACAATAAGAAAGAGGCAAACAGCTTTAATTGGTCATGTGATGAGAAGAGAGGCATTGGAGAACATCGTGACAACTGGAAAGATTGAGGGGAAGAGAGGTAGAGGCAGACCAAGAGAAATGATGCTGGACGGAATGAGAAGGTGGCATGGAGGAATATCAACAGCAGAGTTGATCCAGAAAATAACAGACCGAGATCTGTGGAGAGTCATGAACGCCTACGCCAGATGGCATGGCACTTAATGACTTGATGATGGTAATGTAATACGTCTTTATTCTTTGCCACATTGTGAGAAGTCACCCCAAAAAAAAAAAAAAAAGAATATGTTGTGACAACTTGAAAAATTTGAGGAAAGAGAGAATGGAAGACAACTAGAGAAAATTTTGACAATCTTACGTCATGGCACGGAAGGGAATATTATGTGCTGTTGGGGATAACAAGATGTGGAGAAGCATGATCGCCCTCGCCAGTCGGCAAGACACTTGATGATGATGATAAATACATTATCTTGTTTAGGATATTTTAAGATGCAGTTAGTACAGTGTAATAAATTTTAATTACTTGAATTATCCGTAATTTATGTTCGCATTTTCTATATTTTATTCATTTAATCCGCATTCATAACCTACATATTTTGTTAAAACCCCTTTATCAGTTTAATATTTCTATATTTGATAATCATTCCTTTATATATGTTTATCATTTGTATATTTTGTTAACATTCAGCTCATCTTTGTTCACCACGTTCATATATATATATATATATATATATATATATATATATATATATATATATATATATATATATATATATATATATATATATATATATATATATATAGCATTTACTCATTTGTGTTCACCATTTTCATATTGTGTTATAATACCCCAATCATTTATGTTCACAATTTTTACATTTTGTTAACATTCACTCACCTGTGTTATGATGTCTATAACCTACCATTTCAACACATTATAAATAACTATAAGAAATAGACAAACAGTGTGTTGCGGTCAAATAAGAAGAAGAGAGTCATTGGAGAAGATTGTGATGACTAGAAAGATCAATGGTAACCGAGACATGCTGAGACCAATCATGTTTGATAGCTTAAAACTAAGGCATAAAGAAATGTCATCAGTTGCGTTAATCCAGAACACCAAAGACCGACATCTGTTGTGGGGAGACATAAACGCTCAAGCCACTTTACAGGCCACACAATAATGATGCCACTTTAAATAAATCTTAGACATATCTTGTTGAAAGCTAAAAGTTAATACATAACAGATACAGCCATATGGATGAGAAGCGTTAGAATACTGTTATACCTTACACATCTACTGGGTCATGGCGCAATGAGATGCTGTCATCTCACTGCCTCGGTGCCTTCTCTTCCGAGATAATTATTATGATAATTCTTCTTCTTCTTCTTCTTCAGCGTTCCGAGCCATTGAGGTTCTTTGCTGCAAATACAAATACAATCCGTCTCCATTCGTCTCTCTGGTGGACCTTCTCTTGCCAGTCATTGATTCCAAGTGCTTGTAGGTCTGTACATGTATTATCTCTCCACCGCCTTCTTGGTCTACCTCGGGGTCTACGGTCATTTATTTCCTGAGTGTAAGCGAGTTTTGTTTCCCTATTATCTTCCATTCTTTCTATATGCCCCAGCCATTGTAGTCTATTAGCCTTCATGATACCAGTGATTAGCGGGGACTTAAACAGATCATAAATGTCTTTGTTACTTCTTCTTTTCCACTCTCCACTTTGTGTATCCCTAATGGGTCCAAAGATG
>CAWUFQ010000261.1:202500-209472 GCA_963921405.1 Cepaea hortensis | reverse complement strand
AGAGAGAGAGAGAGAGAGAGAGAGAGAGCAAAAAGCGCAGTTACAATAGGATCCCAATGGTTCCCAATAAAAACTGGTGTTCCGAAGGTTGTGGGTTCGATTCCAGGCCGCGCCCTTCCGTTCACGAGTTAAATATTTCGGAGACTCCCGTGGGTCGTCGCTAGAGCTACGGAGTTCGTGATTGGTGCGACGCTTTCCGCGCTGCGGAAAGAGACTGAGCCATATGGGATAAATACCCGGTGCAATGAAGTCGACCCTGTCGACTTTTAAGCGACTTTTTTTATTGAAATGTTATGAATATTAGTAAAGACAATTATACATTTATTATAAACTTTTTTTAAAATTGTGTTGCGTATCTCTTACGGGACGTTGCAGTCAACACCAGCATTTTCAGCTGCTGTTGATGTACTAGGCAAGTGTTACGTTCAGTAGTTTGCCATTGCTTTCTGCACGACCGGCCCCTACACCTTTTTTAAAAAAAACCAGCACCGCCGTGTTTCGAACCTGGGTATACGGCTCACAAACCGCGTTCGTAAGCCCTTGGCCACTAAACGACCAAATTACACGCATTCAAGTATCTTGGGATCATGATTACATCAGATGCAAATTAGACCGAGAGATGGAGGCAAGAACTCAACAAGCCAATAATGTTATATATCAAATCACATCCAACCTGAAACACCAAGCTTTACCCGTATAAATTGAGAACATTATCAATGAAATTTTTATACCAACGTTGTGCTATCAATGACAAACATGCGCAATAACTAAAGACCAAGAAAGAAAAGCCACTACTTGTAAAATTTGATTCCTGAGAAAAGCAGCGATCAAAGCAAGAAAGAACCATATTAGAAACGAGGAGATCTTTAGAACAGCTGAAGCTATACCAGTAGTTAAATTCGTTGATAGACAAAGACTTAACTGGTTCCTGCCACATTGTGGGAATGACCCCCATGTCGCTAGCAGGGAGAGCATATAACATGAAAATTGAAACATCAAAAGACAAAGAAAGACCACGAAAACTATGGATGGGCGGAGTCATCAACACCTGAAAAACCCACAACATTTCAGCATACCAACCTACCGGGCGAGTCCTAGTTCGTAAACAAATCATCAAACAAGCCTGCTACGACTACGGCATAGAGCAGGGAAGGACAACAGAAAGAAAAGAAGATGTGTAGATATTCAATCTTATATGTGTCATAATCTCCACTGTAGTTGTGCCGCGGCGTCGTTAACGGCGCCAGGCGAATACCATCCACCTGTCCACAGGTTCGCCTGTGAGCGGGACTAACCAGACAGCGGTCAAGCCAGTACATGCGTGACGCATGAAATTCACGCTGGGACACAATCCCGCCTGGCGAGTGCTCAGAGTGAGAAAGGCCAGACAGGCTTGGGATTGTCGGACAGTACGGACGGGTCTGAGAGAAGACGGAGAGTCTGAATATAACTGAAGGCAACTGCTTACATGAAGTCAAGGCTCCAGCCAAGGTGTAAACGTGTCTGTTTATTGGTCAAGGTATAAAAGAATATACAGCAATTTGAAAACACTTCCAGTTAAGTTTCAGGCTGAGTTGGAACTGCCCTATGTTTATCTTTTTCGTCACGCGTGAGCGTCCCTAACAACTAGTCCAATTGTGCTCACGCGTGCACCTATTCATTTCCCAAACCCTTTTCTATTGCACACCATAAGTCTCCTAAACTACTAACAGAGATGGTGCTCTGTTATATTCCTCCCTTTCTTTAAAAAGACTTTCCTTGAAAAGTCTTAATCCCCAACCTACTTATTCTAATTATGCTTTCCCTCAGTAAAACCTTAAGCCCAATATTATTTCTCCAAACCATCTTAAACTAACCCCCTCTTAATCAATGAACTTTATTTCTACTCCTTCGAGTCCAATTCTTCACTTGTCTCTTATAACTAACTAACAGTTCCTAAGGAAATCCGCATGTATATAGATACATCATAATATTTCTGCCTTACCAAATCTCAGTTTTATACAAAACATCACAACATATATGTGTACCTTTTCAAAATACTTATTCTTCTCTTCATAAGCGATCTGCTTAAACCTTTTCATCACGAGCATATATATATATATATATATATACCAATACCTGATCAAAATTCAAAACGCCGTACTCTTCTGATACTACCTCAAACTCCCTATCGTCATCACTAACAGTATTACCTCAACATTACCAATTCTCCACTTTGACTTTCAACCAACCTGAAATCACTCGCACACGATAGTAAGACAAAGAATCGGTGCACACCGGAAAGTCAAAGAACTAGAACTCTTCCTCACAAAAACCACACTCACACTTATCCTCCTATGTTACCCTGAGACTTTATGTAATAAAGTCTAAAACAATTCCACAGTTCAATTATACCACTTATTATGGCAGTTTCACAGTTTGCGCTGATATCTACAGCATCAAGCATCAACCACCAAAAATATTATTCACTCCTAAATGTCTATACATTACAGACACTACTGATATTATGGCCAACCACTCAAAACCCCATCCATCGTTATAAACATCACCTACAAAAATATAACCAAATCTCTCCTATACCTCACTCAGGAATACTCTATATAAGGTTCCCTATTAATCTTGCCGAAAACTTCAGCAAACCACTAATGTCCATTTATTATGGGCATTTCACCTAAAACTTCTACTTGTCAATTTATGCCGTTATCAACAGCAACAAAATACCGCCACTGACCTCATGTCTGTGACCTTCTAACCCATCACTGCTTGCAATCAACTTAATTATTTATCAGTCCATATATCACGGACCCCCAAAACCTCATGTCATTTAATCTATGTTCGCTGTGACCACAGCACTTCACACTGACAATGTTCATTTCTCACAAACATACTTACTTCCCTTTATAAACCTTCCACTGGTTTAATCCCCCAACTCTTGTATTGATATCTACAGGACTAAAACATGGCATTCAATTCGTTTTACTATTTGTCTTCACGCTGTCTGGCGCAGCACTTATTATAAGCGTTACCCATATCTACTAAAAACCAGCAATCTCGTGGCGCTTATGAAATTTCCATTACATCATGGCACTAAATCCATGTTCACTTCCGACCCCATGGAGACCATGTTTTAAAATTGCCCCACATCTTCTGAATGTAACCCTGCATTCAAAATTCACAAGAACTCTATTAACTAGTTTCTGTTTTAAAACTGCACTCATTTAAACGTCAAAACAATTTTACTGAAAAGTAATCATTTTTACGAATGGTCAACTGCAACTCAATTATAAGAAACAAAATCATTATAACTGATAATAAAAAATTTGAAATTAACTGATCAAGTAACATGCCAATGTTCAAACAAGGGAAACTTAAATAACGGCATAACTCATGAATAATCGAAGATACAATCAGAACAGAACAATATCCCCCTTGATATTCAAATATGTTTTCATATATCCCCACAAAATGAAACAAGCATCAACTTAATCACCATAGAAAATTACTTAGTGCTATATAACATCACCAGTCTCTTTTACTGACTGGTGTTATACACATAAAAGACTGAAAACAGAACAAGTCCTATCCTAAAATTAAATGGTAATCGTTTTACAGAACTAAGTCAATTAAAAAATAATATAACATACCATATATGATGCATTGATAGATCATATTAAATTAAAACCAATTGTCTTCTCGCCAAATAAAATTCAACAATTCTTAACTAGGCTATCCTCTAACCTGCTCTAATTGTCACCCTTATCTGTAATTTACAGCTACTGCATTTCATCAGCTGAACAGCGCATACATGCCTTTGAATATAAATGTTATAGACGAGTTCTAAGAATATCTTGGGTAAAGAAAAGAACAAATGCATCCATACTTCAAGAGTTGAATATTGAGGAGGGATGGCTATTAAAGACGATAAAACAAAGAAAATTGAAGTATTTTGGTCACTTGAAACGTCACGACAGTTTGGAGAGAACAATAATGGAAGGGTATATGCCTGGGAAGAGAGGAAGAGGAAGGCCAAAGAGAAGATGGGTGCAGGATGTTGCGGATGATCTCCAGATGGGTGTATCAGACGCGGGACATCTTGCTTGTCATCGAGAAGTTTTCCGGAGGGTTGTTATGGGAGCGAGGTTCTGTAAAGGACATGCTACTGAATGAATGAATGAATGAGTGTTATAAAATGATTTGTCTTCTAATACATGTATTTTCACTAAAGAGAAAAGTTATCCCCAACATTTTTCAAAATAATTGTATATATAGTGAAATAATAAAATTCACATAGAATTAACTACTTAAAGTAACCAAAACAACATTGGTCTCTTATACGGACCAATGTAATACATATATATTCAGTGCTAGGAACACAAGTCATACCTATTCCGTTAACCCTAAAATATATGTTACCTACAGACTATATTCTCCTCATAACGCAGAACAATATTTGTTCTCCTCAAGCAAAAATCATTAATTAACAAATGACCGTACTTTTTCTGGAAGTCAAACGTTGATTATCTCCCTTCAAAAACATTCCATCTTTTACAAAACTAACTCATAACACATCACAATATTTGAAATATAAACCTAAACAACCGCTGTAAACTACAGCTCAAATCACTTCATCTACTACTAGTGTGGCGGCTATCCCAATGTACTACCAGTCATCTATCTACTAAGAGAAACCGTGACTCGGCACACCAGTTGTTTCCCTTGGATTTGATTTGTACCAAGAATTATTATAACTTCTTAAACATTACCGTTTACTACGATGTCTCCACAATGCTACAACCACCAACGAATGTCTATTTACTATAGACTTCACCAACACTCCTAGCTACTAGATTTGTCAATAACTAATTCTACTTTTAAGTCTCTCGTCCTGCCGACGCAACTAACCTTTCATTCTCCTGTATTAGTACTTTCCAACATCTCACCACAACAACTCTAAGCTATCCTCAACTCTCTCCTATCGTTCTCACACCGCGATGATAGTCAAACCAGTCACATTTATCGGAACACATTCTATAGTGCTCTATTTATAATACTCCGATATTCATTTGGCTAAACACATTCTCTCCTTCTCTTGCTTACATCACTCATCTTTCACTACTACTCAAGGTTACTCCTATTAATCGGGACTCATTCAGAAACAGTAAGCAACACCTCACATGACTAATGACAAACTTCACTCCGATTGGGCAAACCATCTTCTCTCATTTCTCAGTATCAGGCATTCTTCCTTCGATATGTCTCTGCCAACAATTGTCACAATCTAACTACTTTCTTATTTCAACTTTTCTCAATCATTCACTCCCTTTCCACAACTCAAAGCCTACCCTGCTCAAACAACACATTAGCTCTAACAACCAACTCTTCGTCCACTCCCATCATCCAACTATCTAAACGCTAAAAACGCTAACAATCACTTTCCCACAGCTAACTTTTCTGTGTTTTCTCATTCTCCAGCACACTCACCTCCGCCAACGACATGGTACTTGCTTACTATAAATAAACATAATGTTAACTCTCTATCTGACACCCCGTCATAGAATTTTCATTAATTCTGTCCAACACCTCACATTCTAAACAAAAGACATCACAAATTTCTAATCATCTTCTCTCTACTTTCTAACTTTCGCATACTCACTTACTCTGTCCTCCTTGAAATCACCGGTATGTTTTATCAGCGTCACCCATCAGCCACTATTCGCATATTCGCACGGCGCTCGTATTTATACTTCTCATATGCATTGACCATTGTGTACAAACAACCTCGTTCTCATCTCACCATTATTCTCGTATCACGACAACCTGACGTGCCTATACTATTACTTCTACAACAACAAAAAACAAATTAGACACTAATTCAACATTCTAACAATTACTCACCACATCCTAAGCTTGTCGATCACTTCCACACACAGTGACACAAGATATACCAAACGCCCCGTGCATGCATGTGCTACTACTACCAATCACCTGACATCGTTCTATCCACGCACTCCACATAGACGGCGTCTCAAAACCTCACTCCTACTTCACTCAGCGCGACGAACACAGGTTTGTCTACACTTATACTCACGCACGGACAACCCATAACCAGACGAATTACTTCATTCTCAATCATCATAATCCCACTACTCTCCATCCTACTTAATTCTCCACGTCAAACCACTCCGACAGTCAACTACTCACTCACTTTATCTTAACCTCCTCATCACTTCATAATAATGATCTACTTCTTCGCGCTATTTTCAGGCTATGACATCCGCACTACCCAATCGTCATCACTATTCTATGACTACTTTATACCCCAAGACAACCTATGCAATACAAGACAATACTACATCAGTTCTCGACATCACACATAACAATATTTGATTCCCCACCGTTTTCTACTTTAAACCTCTCCACAGCAACACAACATTTGAGCCGGTATAAGTCTCATCATACTTGAATTACCCCAAGCTCAGTTACAAAATGCTCAAATCTGCTCGTATCGGTTATTTAAATATAACCATGGTCTTATCGATTTCATGAGACTTCTAGCTTTCTCCAGCGACGCTTCAGCCTTCTGCTGTTTTTGTGTTCTACTTTCTACTAGGCAAACATCTTTCTTTCTGAAAGTATCTTTTTCTCTCTCTCTTGGTATTCGTCTCCTAGCCTTCGCTACGTTTCTGTCATATATACTGGTATCTTGTTCCAAAGAGTCACCAACGAAAATTCTGTCTGTCTGTCTACTAACAACCATACCGTATGAGGAAACATCACGCTTCGAGTCAGGATCTGCTCGTAGTACAATCCTCCCGTTCTTATTCATTCCTTTTAAATCCCTGTCGGGTGTACATTCTATACCAAAATCTGCAAGGTCTGAAAGTTCTGATTGTAGAGACGACTCAGATTCTTCAGTTCCACACCCATGATTATATATGAGCAAACTTTTTCCATTTCTGGTCCTAACACTCT
>CAWUFQ010000261.1:107500-197500 GCA_963921405.1 Cepaea hortensis | reverse complement strand
ACCAATTCTCCACTTTGACTTTCAACCAACCTGAAATCACTCGCACACGATAGTAAGACAAAGAATCGGTGCACACCGGAAAGTCAAAGAACTAGAACTCTTCCTCACAAAAACCACACTCACACTTATCCTCCTATGTTACCCTGAGACTTTATGTAATAAAGTCTAAAACAATTCCACAGTTCAATTATACCACTTATTATGGCAGTTTCACAGTTTGCGCTGATATCTACAGCATCAAGCATCAACCACCAAAAATATTATTCACTCCTAAATGTCTATACATTACAGACACTACTGATATTATGGCCAACCACTCAAAACCCCATCCATCGTTATAAACATCACCTACAAAAATATAACCAAATCTCTCCTATACCTCACTCAGGAATACTCTATATAAGGTTCCCTATTAATCTTGCCGAAAACTTCAGCAAACCACTAATGTCCATTTATTATGGGCATTTCACCTAAAACTTCTACTTGTCAATTTATGCCGTTATCAACAGCAACAAAATACCGCCACTGACCTCATGTCTGTGACCTTCTAACCCATCACTGCTTGCAATCAACTTAATTATTTATCAGTCCATATATCACGGACCCCCAAAACCTCATGTCATTTAATCTATGTTCGCTGTGACCACAGCACTTCACACTGACAATGTTCATTTCTCACAAACATACTTACTTCCCTTTATAAACCTTCCACTGGTTTAATCCCCCAACTCTTGTATTGATATCTACAGGACTAAAACATGGCATTCAATTCGTTTTACTATTTGTCTTCACGCTGTCTGGCGCAGCACTTATTATAAGCGTTACCCATATCTACTAAAAACCAGCAATCTCGTGGCGCTTATGAAATTTCCATTACATCATGGCACTAAATCCATGTTCACTTCCGACCCCATGGAGACCATGTTTTAAAATTGCCCCACATCTTCTGAATGTAACCCTGCATTCAAAATTCACAAGAACTCTATTAACTAGTTTCTGTTTTAAAACTGCACTCATTTAAACGTCAAAACAATTTTACTGAAAAGTAATTATTTTTACGAATGGTCAACTGCAACTCAATTATAAGAAACAAAATCATTATAACTGATAATAAAAAATTTGAAATTAACTGATCAAGTAACATGCCAATGTTCAAACAAGGGAAACTTAAATAACGGCATAACTCATGAATAATCGAAGATACAATCAGAACAGAACAATATCCCCCTTGATATTCAAATATGTTTTCATATATCCCCACAAAATGAAACAAGCATCAACTTAATCACCATAGAAAATTACTTAGTGCTATATAACATCACCAGTCTCTTTTACTGACTGGTGTTATACACATAAAAGACTGAAAACAGAACAAGTCCTATCCTAAAATTAAATGGTAATCGTTTTACAGAACTAAGTCAATTAAAAAATAATATAACATACCATATATGATGCATTGATAGATCATATTAAATTAAAACCAATTGTCTTCTCGCCAAATAAAATTCAACAATTCTTAACTAGGCTATCCTCTAACCTGCTCTAATTGTCACCCTTATCTGTAATTTACAGCTACTGCATTTCATCAGCTGAACAGCGCATACATGCCTTTGAATATAAATGTTATAGACGAGTTCTAAGAATATCTTGGGTAAAGAAAAGAACAAATGCATCCATACTTCAAGAGTTGAATATTGAGGAGGGATGGCTATTAAAGACGATAAAACAAAGAAAATTGAAGTATTTTGGTCACTTGAAACGTCACGACAGTTTGGAGAGAACAATAATGGAAGGGTATATGCCTGGGAAGAGAGGAAGAGGAAGGCCAAAGAGAAGATGGGTGCAGGATGTTGCGGATGATCTCCAGATGGGTGTATCAGACGCGGGACATCTTGCTTGTCATCGAGAAGTTTTCCGGAGGGTTGTTATGGGAGCGAGGTTCTGTAAAGGACATGCTACTGAATGAATGAATGAATGAGTGTTATAAAATGATTTGTCTTCTAATACATGTATTTTCACTAAAGAGAAAAGTTATCCCCAACATTTTTCAAAATAATTGTATATATAGTGAAATAATAAAATTCACATAGAATTAACTACTTAAAGTAACCAAACAACATTGGTCTCTTATACGGACCAATGTAATACATATATATTCAGTGCTAGGAACACAAGTCATACCTATTCCGTTAACCCTAAAATATATGTTACCTACAGACTATATTCTCCTCATAACGCAGAACAATATCTGTTCTCCTCAAGCAAAAATCATTAATCAACAAATGACCGTACTTTTTCTGGAAGTCAAACGTTGATTATCTCCCTTCAAAAACATTCCATCTTTTACAAAACTAACTCATAACACATCACAATATTTGAAATATAAACCTAAACAACCGCTGTAAACTACAGCTTAAATCACTTCATCTACTACTAGTGTGGCGGCTATCCCAATGTACTACCAGTCATCTATCTACTAAGAGAAACCGTGACTCGGCACACCAGTTGTTTCCCTTGGATTTGATTTGTACCAAGAATTATTATAACTTCTTAAACATTACCGTTTACTACGGTGTCTCCACAATGCTACAACCACCAACGAATGTCTATTTACTATAGACTTCACCAACACTCCTAGCTACTAGATTTGTCAATAAATAATTCTACTTTTAAGTCTCTCGTCCTGCCGACGCAACTAACCTTTCATTCTCCTGTATTAGTACTTTCCAACATCTCACCACAACAACTCTAAGCTATCCTCAACTCTCTCCTATCGTTCTCACACCGCGATGATAGTCAAACCAGTCACATTTATCGGAACACATTCTATAGTGCTCTATTTATAATACTCCGATATTCATTTGGCTAAACACATTCTCTCCTTCTCTTGCTTACATCACTCATCTTTCACTACTACTCAAGGTTACTCCTATTAATCGGGACTCATTCAGAAACAGTAAGCAACACCTCACATGACTAATGACAAACTTCACTCCGATTGGGCAAACCATCTTCTCTCATTTCTCAGTATCAGGCATTCTTCCTTCGATATGTCTCTGCCAACAATTGTCACAATCTAACTACTTTCTTATTTCAACTTTTCTCAATCATTCACTCCCTTTCCACAACTCAAAGCATACCCTGCTCAAACAACACATTAGCTCTAACAACCAATTCTTCGTCCACTCCCATCATCCAACTATCTAAACGCTAAAAACGCTAACAATCACTTTCCCACAGCTAACTTTTCTGTGTTTTCTCATTCTCCAGCACACTCACCTCCGCCAACGACATGGTACTTGCTTACTATAAATAAACATAATGTTAACTCTCTATCTGACACCCCGTCATAGAATTTTCATTAATTCTGTCCAACACCTCACATTCTAAACAAAAGACATCACAAATTTCTAATCATCTTCTCTCTACTTTCTAACTTTCGCATACTCACTTACTCTGTCCTCCTTGAAATCACCGGTATGTTTTATCAGCGTCACCCATCAGCCACTATTCGCATATTCGCACGGCGCTCGTATTTATACTTCTCATATGCATTGACCATTGTGTACAAACAACCTCGTTCTCATCTCACCATTATTCTCGTATCACGACAACCTGACGTGCCTATACTATTACTTCTACAACAACAAAAAACAAATTAGACACTAATTCAACATTCTAACAATTACTCACCACATCCTAAGCTTGTCGATCACTTCCACACACAGTGACACAAGATATACCAAACGCCCCGTGCATGCATGTGCTGCTACTACCAATCACCTGACATCGTTCTATCCACGCACTCCACATAGACGGCGTCTCAAAACCTCACTCCTACTTCACTCAGCGCGACGAACACAGGTTTGTCTACACTTATACTCACGCACGGACAACCCATAACCAGACGAATTACTTCATTCTCAATCATCATAATCCCACTACTCTCCATCCTACTTAATTCTCCACGTCAAACCACTCCGACAGTCAACTACTCACTCACTTTATCTTAACCTCCTCATCACTTCATAATAATGATCTACTTCTTCGCGCTATTTTCAGGCTATGACATCCGCACTACCCAATCGTCATCACTATTCTATGACTACTTTATACCCCAAGACAACCTATGCAATACAAGACAATACTACATCAGTTCTCGACATCACACATAACAATATTTGATTCCCCACCGTTTTCTACTTTAAACCTCTCCACAGCAACACAACATTTGAGCCGGTATAAGTCTCATCATACTTGAATTACCCCAAGCTCAGTTACAAAATGCTCAAATCTGCTCGTATCGGTTATTTAAATATAACCATGGTCTTATCGATTTCATGAGACTTCTAGCTTTCTCCAGCGACGCTTCAGCCTTCTGCTGTTTTTGTGTTCTACTTTCTACTAGGCAAACATCTTTCTTTCTGAAAGTATCTTTTTCTCTCTCTCTTGGTATTCGTCTCCTAGCCTTCGCTACGTTTCTGTCATATATACTGGTATCTTGTTCCAAAGAGTCACCAACGAAAATTCTGTCTGTCTGTCTACTAACAACCATACCGTATGAGGAAACATCACGCTTCGAGTCAGGATCTGCTCGTAGTACAATCCTCCCGTTCTTATTCATTCCTTTTAAATCCCTGTCGGGTGTACATTCTATACCAAAATCTGCAAGGTCTGAAAGTTCTGATTGTAGAGACGACTCAGATTCTTCAGTTCCACACCCATGATTATATATGAGCAAACTTTTTCCATTTCTGGTCCTAACACTCTTTCTAACTTTCCTTCTGCTGTCTCTGGTCTTGGGTTGTCTAACTTCTGTATCGGGTCTCTCTTTGTCACCTTCAAGTAAATTGGATTTGATTGAGTTTCTACCAATTCGGTTTGACTTCCCTTCGTTATCTTGTTGGTTGGTTGTATCTGGACTTTCTTTTCCACTGTATCAACTTGTGTCTGTGTATTCCATTCTACCACTTCAATCACCTGCGTCTGAGTCTCTTGGTCTATTTTCTTTACTAATACCGTCGTCTTCGTTTCCTGTCTAACGGTCTCATTCGCAACAACCTTAGGAGCAGTTGAATTTCTACTTACGTGTTCTACTCTGTTTATCGATCCTGACTTCAAATACTGTCTCCGTCTTTGCTCAAACCAATCGTCCCGTCTTTTTCTAGCAGTCACACTATAAGAAGGCCAACTCCGTTGTTTACTGGAAAGGTCTCTCTCAGGTCCATCTCTGTATCTTTGTCTATTATAACTGCTTCTGGACTTAGTCACATCTGGTTCAACATAACTGTCACTATATACCACGTTATGTTGTGTTCTGTTTTCATTGGATACTGTCTGTCTCCTATTATTATTTACTATTTCATTGCACTCTACCTTAAATCTATACGGCTCTTGTCTAGTCGTTCTTCTCCTTAACCCTTCTACAAAATGTTGTACCTCACCGACCGCTACCTGCAATTCTTCTAGCCATATGGACACCTTTTTAAATTTTTGGCTCAAACCTTTCATGTTCTTTGCTACGTATCGTCTCAATAAAATAATAATTAATATATCATATAATCCAAAATTAATACTGTCTAATATAATCTAATTAAATCTACTTATAAGTACTTCACCAACATATACCAGTTCTGTCCTCTGGTCAGCAAATCAGGGGCTCGACAAGTTAGTAGACCCGACAGCAATGTCCACGAGTTCATAAGGAAAGTAAGTCCAAATATGCCGACTGATGATTGTGCTTGATAGTTGTAGGCTTCACATAAAAAAACGAGCGTGTCGTATTCCTCTACTCCATCACAGCGAAATGACAACCTCTGGACTCTTGATTGCACCCATTGGCGGGCACCCAAGATTTGTGGCTTCTTTTCACCCGAAAAAGGGCACTTCTGGACTTCACCCGAAAAAGGGCACGTCTGGAATCGGCTCTAGCTTAATTAAGCGATTTAAATAGGGTCTCTTCTTCAGCAGGACGGCAACCTACTATGCCCACCCGCTTCCGAAGATTCCACATTTGCTTGAGTAACATTTTGATAAGCCAGAGTTCAAGATAGTTGCATTTATGACCAAGCTTGAATGCAGTTGAATTTCGTTAGTAGCAGAGTTTCCTCAATCGGAGACAACGATCGAAAACGAATGAGCAAATGGCTTGGTTCAGTATAAGCGTTGACCACCAACCTTTTGTGATTAAGGATGAACTCTTCACAGCTTCTGACCTCACTTCAAGCAACCAAGGTCAAATTCAATGACATGATGACGGTAACGGCCCGATCAACAGCTCCCGTAAGACGACATTACCAGGCAGCATATTGACGACGTTTAAAAACAACGGCCAGGTCAGCTCAGGACTCGACAAATGATGATGACAGCTCTGTTCCACAGCTCAGAATATTATGTTTTGCGTGACGGTTTTAACAAACATCAGCCCCATCAGAAAGATTTGCAGATACGATATTCTCCATTCAGCACAATCGTCCGTGGTCTCTGACAATTTCTGCCTTCTAGAAATTCATTGTTTTGTTTTGTGATGATGACCTCTGTGATCGCTTGTGGCCGCGACAATTCAAATCAGCATCCTGGTATACGGGCACCATTTCAGACTGTTACAGATCACGGAGAGTCTGAATATAACTGAAGGCAACTGCACACATGAATTCAAGGCTCCAGCCAATGTGTAAACGTGTCTGTTTATTGGTCAAGGTATAAACGATTATACAGCAATTTGAAAACACTTCCAGTTAAGTTGCAGGCTGAGTTGGAACTGCTCTATGTTTATCTCTTTCGTCACGCGTGAGCGTCCCTAACAACTAGTCCAATTGTGCTCACGCGTGCACCTATTCATTTCCCAAACCCTTTTCTATTGCACACCATAAGTCTCCTAAACTACTAACAGAGATGGTGCTCTGGGAGAAGCTCGTATGACTGATGTGTCTGAATGCCGATTGATTGTAAACTTTGTGAGCAGATAGGAGACTGTGCGGTTGTGGTATAGGTCTGTGAGTGTATCTATTGTATTGATTCATTGACTAATTGTATTGTTGTATAGATATTGTAATGGCGGGATGCCTAATCTGATTGTGTTGCGTGTGAAATGTAAATAAAGTGTTTAACTTAGTGTTGCAGTGTGCCGCGTCAAGTCAGTTTGTGACTGTGTTTGTCTCACATGTGTTAGGTCACACGAGCCTTAGTTATTATTAAATGTAAGAACCTGACATGTGTGAACGTGGGGGCTTCGTGCGGCTTTGATTTGAGACATATGTGAACGTGGGTAGCTCGTCCTTGCTGGATTTGAACCAGTTGTATGAACGTGAGTTTATCGTGGATAGCTAATCTTTAGTGATTGAACCACAGATAACATGGCTAACTTGTCCTCGTTAAATTAGAAGTAACAGAGAAAGCGTGTGTAAGCTGAAAGTTCTGGAAAGAAAGTTCTGGAAAGAAAGTAAATTGTTGAATTTGTTGAACGGACGACATTACGACCAACAATAATACTTGACTGCATACAAACCTACAAAACTTAGTTGCCACGCATACACCTCATAAACACAAATCCTAATATTTTCTTCCTCCAAAAGTAACAACAGATGGGGCTGGTTATCAACCAAGATAAGACAGAATATATGGTAATTTCAAGAGACGGAATGGCTAGAAACTCTGGCCTCATACAAATAATAGATAATATGACCATTAAAAGAACGGAAACATACAAATACCTGGGTACGATCTTCAACTGCTCCAACATCATAAGGGAAGAAATACAAACTAGAATCAACTCTGGAAATAAGATATACTATGCACTACAACATCTACTAAAATCAAAGGCGCTATCTCGTAACACCAAAATCACAATATACAAAACACTGATCAGACCAGTTGTGCTGTATGGCTCTGAAACCTGGAGTACAACGAAAGGAGACGAAGCCTTGTTACAAACCTTTGAGAACAAAATTTTAAGACGCATCTTTGGACCCATTAGGGATACACAAAGTGGAGAGTGGAAAAGAAGAAGTAACAAAGACATTTATGATCTGTTTAAGTCCCCGCTAATCACTGGTATCATGAAGGCTAATAGACTACAATGGCTGGGGCATATAGAAAGAATGGAAGATAATAGGGAAACAAAACTCGCTTACACTCAGGAAATAAATGACCGTAGACCCCGAGGTAGACCAAGAAGGCGGTGGAGAGATAATACATGTACAGACCTACAAGCACTTGGAATCAACGACTGGCAAGAGAAGGTCCACCAGAGAGAAGAATGGAGACGGATTGTATTTGCAGCAAAGAACCTCAATGGCTCGGAACGCTGAAGAAGAAGAAGAAGAAAAGTAACATGTTTTTGTGTGTCACCCGAAACTGTTATCAGTAGAGGTCATTTTTCCAGGCAGTAACGACCTTACAGTCTCTGGTCCAGTTTTCCACCATTCTCCAGTTCTCCAGAGCACATAAGTATTATCTTTTTCATATACTTTTGTATGCAATTTTAGGCACGCGCTGTAATTTCAAAAGTATTGTATAAATTGTTAAATTTACTAACAACTTATTACTAAATTTTTTGTGTAAACATTCATTATCATTGTAATAGTCCATCATGTCTACTTTGAATGAGTGCATCGATATGGGTTTAAAGTTAAATTTAACTGGTGAGGAATTGAGAAAATGGAGTGAGGCAAAATATTCAGAACACCTCCTAAAACAGGAAAAAGATATGGAACGCGATGAAAGAGCTGCTGAAAGAGCTGCCAAAACTAGACAGGCAGAATTATAGGCCGAGGCTAAAAAGGCTGAATTAGAATTGACTGCAAAAACCAAGCAGGCAGAATTAGATGCTAAAAAGGCAGAGACTGACGCCGAGATAAGAAAGGCTGAGATCTTAGCTCAGAGTAAGCGAGAAGAACTCGAAATGCAGCTGAAAATCAAACAGCTGGAAGCTGAGATAGCTGCAGACAAAGATTCTAAAAAGTCAGAAAGACTTGAAAAAGAGAATCAGTACAAAAAGTACCAAGGGATCGTGAACAATTTCACCACGGGTGACTGCATAGCAGCCTTCACCCAGAACTTCGAAACTTTAATGGAACATTATCAGATCCCAGAGACTGAATGGAACATCATATACATGAGAAATCTTTCAGGGGAACCTCTTAAAGTGATAGAGATTATCCCTAAAGACCTTAGGAAAGACTATCAGTACATTAAGTCCAAAATTATGTCACATTTCCTGTTAGATGAATCAGGCTACAGAAAACAATTCAGTAAAGTAGCTCCAAAACCTAATCAAACGTTCTCTGACTACATGTCTGTAGTACAGGATATTTTCAGTAAATGGCTGTCTGCAGCCAAAATTAACAACGACTTTAATAAATTGAAAGATCTCATCCTCAGAGATAAAATCATCTCATCTCTACCACCACTATTTTCTAAATTTTTGCAAGAGTGTGAGTGCGAGAGTGTACAACAGATAGAGAAACGAGGTTCGGCTTATTTTACAGCCAACAAACAATGTTTTTCTAGTGGGGTGACTGACATAGATTTTGTGGCAGCCGCTAACTATGACAAATCAAGATCAAATCCCTACAATAGGCAAAAATCATTTAAACAAGCTGCTCAGAAATACTACCATGTAACATCAAGAGGAAATGAGTTCATAATAACGATAATTGATCTCTGTAGCCGCTGACCTGAAGCTATTCCACTTAAGAACATAACTGCCAAAGATGTGATGGAAGTTTTCTTCCACATATTTGCTAGAGTATGGTTTCCTGATACCATCCTCTCAGATCGAGGAAGTCAATTTATAGCTGCAGCCACTCAAGCTTTTACCAGAATGTTAGGTGTAAAGCAATGTTTCAACAGCCCGTATCGCCCTCACTCGACGAGAATTATAGAAAAAATGAATGGGGATCTCAAGCATATGCTTTCTAATGTTACCCAGGAACACCCTGAAGACTGGGATACTTATTTGCCTGCCATATTATTTGCATATCGCGAAGTACCTCATTCCAGCACAGGTTTCTCACCATTTGAACTTTTATATGGCGCCAAACCACGCGGCCCATTATATATATACCATTCCATGTTAACTGAAACTGTACCTGTACATAAGCCTGTATCATCATATGAACATGTAACATCATTGCGTGAAAGGATAATGAGATCTTATATGATAGCGAAAGAAGCACTTAAACAATCTGGTGCTATTTACAGACAGTACGCAAACAGAGGAAATAGGATGATAACACTGACACATGGACAAGACGTTCTACTTCTTCTACCTAGCGACCGACATCTACTGACAGACTCATGGCAATGAGGTACTAAGACAGATCTCGACTGTTGACTATGAGATTGCAGTCAAAGACAAACATAAAATATTCCACATCAACATGCTAAAACCCTACTACAGCAGAGACGAAGACCAGGACGAGACAGCAGCCAGCACTGCAATAGTTGACCATGAAGACGACGAAGATACTAACAAAATACCGACACCATCACTTGACAAGACAAACTATCTGCATAGCATCAAATTAAATGACTCAAATGACTAACCTCACTCAAACAGACCGACAATTGCAGACAACTGTTATAAAACATTCTTACGTATGACAAGACTTCTTTTCACAGACCATGTAACGGAACTACAGTAGACATTTGACTACAACAGACAATGACAAACCATATAACGACATTACAGCAGACATTCTACTGTATCAGACAGCACGGACGGACAGTTAAACGAGCAAAAATGATGACATAGCCTACCAAGAAATCTCCTTTTGGGGCTATAAAATCTCTAACGGCTTTTTCACGACTGACGACAACATCGTGTCAAAATTTCTAAAACTGTCGCTTCCGACTACAAAGAAAGAAGTACGAAGTGTCCTAGGTCTATTGAACTACTACAGACAGTTCATACCAATTTTTGCGGAGCTGACCGAATGTTTTACTAACCTATTAACAAAAGACCAACCAAATAAAATTGTGAACAGCGAATGCCTAAGACCTGCATTTGCAAAAGTATTATCTTATTTTTCTAACAACCCCATTCTTAAGTTGCCAAATTTGGATATTATTTTCAGATTACGTACAGATGCGAGCTCCGTGGCGATTTCGGCAGTATTACTACAGGAATATGACCATATTCTTCATCCTGTATACTACCTGAGCCGCAAACTAAAACAGAGGGAACGAAATTGGTCCACCCCTCACATTGAGGCTTTTGCTCTTGTATATGCAATTATGAAATTGTCCAGATTCCTCCTTGGGAGGCACTTTATAGTTGAAACCGACAATATTCCGTTAACAATCATCACATCGGGAGCTCCTACCAACCTCATGATTGCACATTGATCACTGTTGCTCCAAGATTACAGTTTCGAGGTCAGACATATTTCGGGCAAGCAGAATATGTTAGCTGATCTTCTATGCCGATGTCCTGACGACACCCAGTAGCCTAACTACGTCAGAGTGCAATGTGTCAAAGCACTCAAATCACACAGCCAATATTGAAAGTGTTTCAGATAAGCTGTGAATATTGTGATAGGGACCAGATCCCATTGTAAATATAGTTAATATTTTAGAACTTAGTGTGATAATTTTGATGTATACATGTGTAGAATGTGATAGAAAGGAAACATTATTTATTGTAAATATTATGAACAATAACAAACAGTGCCACTTGAGTTCAATACTTACTTCATTTGAACGATTTGATTTATCCGTGGTACCTGCCGACCGGAGATGTTCCAATGTATTTTAATCCGTGTGAAAGAAACTGTGACATTTAAATTTCTACAGAACACTGTAATCCATATTTTCCAACGAAATAGTGAATTCACCAGCTGTGGCTAAGAACTGTGTATTCCGATCATTGTTACAACATCCATGCGGAAAAACACTGTGTTAATAACATCCGATTACAACAGCGGTGTGTGTACTTCCGGTAATTAGAAATTTATTCAAAAATTTAGCAGACGACAAACAAATGTTCACAAAGAGGTGACGAATGCAAGACACATTGTGAACGAAAATTTACAATACACGAATTGTGTGTGGGAAGTTTTCATTATTGCGATCTTAGAATCATAACTTGATTAACTTGTTCACAATAGCGACATCTAGTTCGCTATTGTAAAGAAGCATCAATTTATGACGCTTAGAAATAAAGCAACAAATGTAATTATTGTTTTGAAAGTATGTCAAAATTATCTCCCATGAATTTTGAATTGTTTCACAGATTACATCAAAGGGAAACAATTGTAATAGGTGATATGTGTAAGAGATAAAACCCACCTTCATGTTGCCAGATTGTCAACACTCCAAGATGACGTCAGCTAGGTATGGAAGATATTGCCGAAGTTGTAGACCAACATGAGATGTTCCTACCAAGTCTGGGTGGGACTCAAATGTTGGAGTCGTCTCATATCGGGACGGCTCGCAGTCTAACCTGACGTTTTCGGACGTTTTTGTAATTTTTGTTTATTGGTTGAGAGGTAGTTGCTTGTGTCGCTGGTGCTACCGGTCTGACTGTGTCATATTACAACTGACGTGATAATCCATCGAGACGATTGTATTTGGGAGGTATTACTTCTTGACATCATATGAGAGTGTGTGGATATAACTTGCAATGCCTACGTATTTCAATGAAACCTAAGTCAAGTCAGATGACAACTAATGGGAAGATTCTGACAGAGTTAAGATATTAACCCAAATTTACAGAGAGCCCACATGAAAGGTTTCACCTGTTATGAATGGAAGGCGGGGAGAGTGTCATAATCTACCCGTTAGTTGTGCCGCGGCGTCGTTAACGGCGCCAGGCGAATACCTTCCACCTGTCCACAGGTTCGCCTGTGAGCGGGGCTAACCAGACAGCTGTCAAGCCAGTACATGCGTTACGCATGAAATTCACGCCGGGACACAATCCCGCCTGGCGAGTGCTCAGAGTGAGAAAGGCCAGACAGGCTTGGGATTGTCGGACATTACGGACGGGTCTGAGAGAAGCTCATATGACTGATGTGTCTGAATGCCGATTGATTGTAAACCTTGCGAGCGGATAGGAGACTGTGCGGTTCTGGTATAGGTCTGTGAGTGTATCTGTTGTATTTATTCATTGACTAATTGTATTGTTGTATAGACATTGTAATGGCGGGATGCCTAATCTGATTGTGTTGCGTGTGAAGTGTAAATAAAGTGTTTAACTTAGTGTTGCAGTGTGGCACGTCAAGTCATTCTGTGACTGTGTTTGTCACACGAGCCTTAGTTATTATTAAATGTAAGAACCTGACATATGTAGACATTCAATCTTATATGACGATATTCAATCTGATATTGAGAAGTTAAATCGTATATGGCGAAGTCCAGTTTTAGGCGAAGATGTTCCAACCAGTATGTGTATGTTTACTTTTAAAAGGAATTAGTCAATCCTATAAAGAGATGTCCAATGTTCTATAGAATCATTCATGCATGCATTCATTCAGTATAATGTCATTTGCAGAACTTCGCTCCCATAACAACCTTCAGGAAAACTTCTCGGCCATAAGCAAGATGTCCCGAGTCCGAAACACCCATCAGGAGATCATCTGCCACATCCTGCACCCATCTTCTCTTTGACCTTCCTCATCCTCTCTTCTCTGGCATAAACCCCTCCAATATTGTTCTCTCCAAACTGTCATTACGTTTCACGGACCAAAACAGTGTTAAGTTCTTTGTTTTATCGTCTTTAGTAGCCAACCTTCTTCAGTATTCAGTTCTTGTCTAATTGATGCATTTTATCTTTTCTTTATCCAAGATATTCTTAGAACTCGTCTATAGCATTTTATTCAAAGGCATTTGTGCGGTGTTCAGCTTGTTTAGTAAGTGTCCAGGTTTCACAGGCGTATGTTGCAATGGGATAGATTTATTTTTCCGCGTTTCCATCCTGTTTCGGGAAATTGCTGTCAACATCTGCATCTGTCAGCTGTATGTTGATTCCTAGGCTAGATTACCCTCATCAGCACGCCACGAATTTCTGAGCGACCGGCTTCATACTCTCATAAGTCACTGACATGACTCGAACCGCTTCCAATTCTCGTGCGCTCACGTCAACCACGAGAGTATTCGGGATTACGGAGAAAGCTGCTGACCCCTCGGCCAGAAAAGATGCATGCCAATAAAATTCTAATTTGGTGGTGTATCTGTCCCATGCAACAATTTATTCAGTTGTTTTAATTTTGAACAATGAACAGATAAACTAAGCTTATAAACTAGACAACAAATCAAGAACAATACAGACATAAGTTTATTTATAAAATTTCCATAGGCAACTCATTCTCTAAGACATAGCAACAAATCTCAGAGACAGAAATATGTCGGTTGCAACAAAGAGAGTTCATAGATAAACAACAATCTAAATACCAGTTAAACTATGTAGGGAATAAAACAAAGCTGGCAGGACAGCATTAGTTTCCTAAGTACTGGCTTTCCTGAAAACAAGTAAATATTTGTTTTACAAAAATATAAACATCTCTCCACTACCATTAGACACATAGTCGCCTCAGTACAAGGACTTCAAAAAACAACAACACCAGTTGAGTCTGTCCACACAATACACAAACAACACTCGTGTATTGGTGACCGGCAGGTAAAAAGATACGATATGAACACAGATTGACTTTGTCTCTACAATACATCAATCTCACGCTGGCCACAATTATACAAAATATTAACGTAAGCTAGGTTTACCTACACTAGACACATGATATTTCCACTGTTAACAATTGGACACCACATGCCAACATGGATTGTGTCCATTCAGATCAGACAACACACACCAACATGGATTGGGTCATTCCATATCAGACAACACAACACATTTGCACTGATAACAATCCCACACAACAGGACACAACATCAGCACTGATTAAGTTCCTCTGCATCAGACAATGCATCTGTGTCACCAAATCAGGATATCATTGCAACATAAGTTCTCAGAATACATACATTGGCACCTTGCCGTCTTGACAGACGATAGTTTGTGCTTTATAAAGGCATAATAACTTTTACCTATGGCGGTAGCGAATGTGACTGATAAGGCCAATTTGCGCTGTAAATGTCCGGTCACAGTGGGTGCATGTAAACATGTGGTCATTTCCACATCATGCACCATCTTACGTCTCAAACGCTTGGTGTGTGACTTATCTGCAATAATTTTCTCCTTTGTCTTTATTCCATTTCTGATGTTTGCCCTCCATGCAACACGTTCAGCGGCGACTTGCTCCCAATGTGCATTATCAATGCCTTTATCAATCATGTCCCGCTCACACACATCTTTGTATCGTAGTAGAGGCCGACCCTGAGATCTCTTACCCATCTGTAATTCACCAAAAATAGATGTCCTTTGGTATTCTAACATCATCCATCCTCCTAAGATGTCCTATCCATCTAAGTCTACGAAGACTGAGCATGGAATAAACCGTCACACAACCTGATCTTTCCAATACTTCAGTATTTGTGATTTTATTTTGCCACTTAATGCCAAGAATTCTTCGCAGACACCACATATGAAAGCTGTTTTAACGTTTCTCTTGGTGTTAGTAAGTTGTCCAGGTTTCACTGCCATAAAGAGGAGTACTAAGGACACAGGCTTGATAGACATGGACTTTTGTTTTGGCAGTAATCTTCCTGTTCTCCCACACTCTTTTTCTTAACCTGTTCATTGTTGTTGCTGCCTTACCAATCCGGATGTTGATTTCCTGATCTAGGGATAATTTGCTATTTACCACTGATCCTAGATATGTAAAATGGTCTACCATCTCTAGTTCGGCGTCATCAATAAAGATTGATGTGACATAATCTGTGCCTTCTTTTTGCTAATTGTTAAACCAAATTCAGAACAAGCATTGGAAAATGCAGATAGTAGACATTGCAATTCTTCCTCAGAGTGGGTCGTGACTGCAGCATCATCTGCAAAAAGCGACTCTCTGGTCAGTACCCTCCTAATTTTGGTCTTGGCCTTCAACCTCTGAGCATTGTAGAGGCCGCCATCTGAGCGTGAGTGAATGTATATACCACCATCCTGATCACGAAAGGCATATTTCAGTAGAAATGAAAAGTATATTCCAAAGAGGGTGGGAGCTAGTACACAACCTTGCTTAACTCCACTCTTGATTTCACACTCTTCAGAAGTTGCACCATCAAACTTGATTATACCCTTAATGCCTGTGTGGAACGATTCTACAATGGACAGAAGAGTTGGTGGGCACCCAATCTTCTTTAGTGCCTTGAACAGACCCTCACGACTGACCAAATCAAATGTCTTTGTGAGGTCGATGAAGACAATAAACAGTGGTTGATTCTGTTCACGGCATTTTTCTTGCATTTGTCGCAATGAGAATAACATATCAATGGTAGACCGGTTCTGTCGAAAGCCACACTGTGATTCGGGGTAGACTTGATCTCCTAGGACTTGAAGTCTGCGCAGAACAATTCTGGCAAATACTTTTCCAACAATACACAGAAGTGAGATACCCCTATAGTTGTTGAAGTCGCTCCGATCGCCCTTGTTCTTGTACAGTGTTATGATGCTTGAATCTTTGAAATCCTGTGGGACTTGTCCTTCTCGCCAGCATAGCTCTATTAGCTGGTGGATCTGTAGAGTGAGTGTGTCTTGCCCACTCCTGATAACCTCTATTGGAATCCCATCCTTACCTGGAGCCTTGCCAGATGCAAGTTCATTTATAGCACACTTAACTTGTGTTATGGTGGGAAGTGTGTCCAGGTGGTCAAGAGTTGGCAGAGCCTCTATGGCGTTGAGAGCACCATCCGCTAGTTTGGTCTCACTTGAGTAAAGCTAGAATGGATATATTTATAAAGGAATCCCATAATAAACTCACGGCTTGGACATCCACATATATTATGCCTTCATCATATCAAGCCACTGGCACCACACTGTTACCTATAAGCTTCTCGTTTATTTCTTGCCCATGTTCAGGCCACCTATTAATAGCTACAGAACACTATTACTGTGCATCGCAAAATAAAATCAGAATCAAATAAACCCATCACTTTATGGTAAATCATTCTACTATTTTTACATCGGCTGTTGCACACAACACCCACTATTCCTCTCTAAATGACAATCGGGTGATCTGAACTCATATAACAGAGAAACACATTATTCTTCGTCTCACTATAATGCACTCCACACATCCATCAATGTCCCAGTTCCTTTCTATGCCACGTTACATGCACGCTGCCATCATATATTAGACATTATTGTGTCTTGATATAACATATGTACACAATTTGCTCTCCTAGCTGTAAACAATACATTAACAATTGATCTTATATGCATCATATTTGATGCGTTCCACAGCTCACCTCACATCTGTTATCATCATTATAATTTTTGTGCCACTATTATAATCACGCAGCATTCATTAAATAATTTCGATACCTAATATCATATCAACACCTATAACCCTAATTGTAATATCTAAAATATTACATATTACAAGATAGTATGCGTAGTGTAGATATTACAATTATAGACTTCGTAATATCTAAATGAGGGCTGAGTGGTCTCGAGGTATTGTGTCCGCCTCCAGTGCTGGAGGTCCAGGGTTCAAGTCCCGGTGAGGGCCAGGACTTTTTCACGTAGACTTCTAGTAACAAAAATTGCCTCTGGTCTCTGGGTAGTGAGATAGGATGCCCTTGTGTATTGTTGCGCACGTAAAAAAATCCCTTGTCAGTTGGAAAGCGAAAAATAGTTAACTAACGGCGCTGCCCGGGCAAAATTTCGAGTTAAAAATCGACCTAAATTATTTCAGGGTCCTATCGGTGCACGGAGTTCGTGTACTGAGCTGAGATTCTCCGGATTCAGGCTTGAGTTAGAAGTAGAACGGAGCACTTATGGGTTACACCCGTGTGCCGTGATGGTGATCCATCGTCTAAACTAAACTTGTATTATCTGCAACTGTAATAGTGGGCTGTTCTAATGATTACTTCTACAACCCACACAGCATTGTTGTTCCAACACCAATCCACAACATTACACACTGTTACCACAACTAGCAAAACAACTTAATTTACCCTACCTTAAAAAAAAATAATTAAATATGAATAACCATTAAATCTCCACTTGCATTTGGGAACATTTATTACATGCCAATCCACGGAATATCACTTCCCCCTAGTACTCGCCATGATTCAGGTCAACTCTTATGCTGCCGACTCAAGGGTAAAGATAATATTGTTTGTTACGCCCTTCCTTGAGGCTTTTCAATCCTTCCTCTTCACTGTTTAAATACATAATAGTAACTTATATATTCCAACGGTCTTCCCAATCCAATCTGGAGTATGATATTTCTGTATCATTGGCGCCTTCTGATCTCGTCTCCCTCTCCACCGATTGGCGCCATTTGTAATGTATGGGTACCTCTGGGCGCTCTGGCGCAGGGTGCCCTGTTCATATCTGTCTACTGCTAGGTTCACACGAAACTTCCTATTTAATGTTGCTGACTGCTTGAGATATCAGGTGTGGAGTCTTATCTAGCAATAATCTCCAGACTAGCCATATTTGTAATCCGGTCGTGTTGGCGCTCATTTTGTTATCATCCCATCTTCCTAGCCCTACGGAACTATATACTTAAATAACAAACATTTGATTATATCCTATATTTATTTAAGGCTTCTCTTACGTACCACTGCAGCCCTCCAATCTTCTCACTACATGATTTCAGAATGTTGCTCATTTTAGGCTTGGGTGCCTTTCTTTAGTCTGCTTGACCCCTCTGTAGGCTTTGACGCCTACCGTGGTCGTAGATTTTATGGTGAGAGGCCGGTTTTATACTCGCCCTTTTCTTATATAGGGACGCCATAATCCTGTCCCAGAATTCCAAGGAAATTCTGGCAGTGTACAATGAGACGGGTTCTATCACCATCATCCAGATTAAATAATTGTTATCTATGAATGCAGTCAGGGTCAACTTGTTTCCAATTACTTGGCCATGGTAAAGCAGTTCGGAGATTCCCAAAGTTAAGAAGCGAACCGACATGAACAAGGACACTCCATGATCCCAAAGGACTATTTGTTAACAGAAACTATGACAATATATGCGAATAAAGTTGTGTTTTGTCACCTCTCTTGCCTTCAGAAATAACCTGCACGTGTCCGGTGGTAGAAGTAGACACCTTGCAGTCTTGACAGACTAAAGTATGTGAGTGGAATATGGCCAATATTCCATCACAATGTCTGGGCAGAGCTTCAGAGATCATGTGATGCCCAAACGACATGACCCCTCCCTCGGCCTAGTCTTGTGTATTCCAGAGGAATGGGTAACCAATACGTCTGGCACAAGGTAGGCTGCAGACGCTGGCGGCTCAGCGTCAATCCACCGAGACCTCACCACCACGAGCCGGTGGCGAGTTATGGCCAGACCCTGACACCCAAGGGACACGGCTTAGAGACGTTCAGCCATGTCCCACAGGTGAGGGCCTCGTACGAGCCCGGACCATGAGGGCGCGCACATCTGTCAATCACAAGTGTCCGGACCTGTGTAAAGCGTGCACTATCGTCAGACTCCCCACCTGACTTATAGCGGTCCCCGCGACCAGCGGGAATAGGTCCGCCATAGCTACCGCAGGAGATATTGCCTGTCTATTTGCAAGCAAATCTCCCATACTTCCACTGTGCGGATCTCGCGACCAGCGAGAATAGGCCCGCCGGAGATTTGCTCGTCTGCTGCGAACAAATCTCTACCGAGAGACACTGAATAAGTAAAGAAACGATAAAAGTAGTGGTATTTCAATTGCGCTTGCGCTCCCACCTATGCTACACCCTTCATGTGTCTTCACAAAGTCGGACTAGAGTCAAGCTCAACAGGGTCTTCTTTCCCCGCTGATTCTACCAAGCCCGTTCCGCCAAATGTTCATACATATCCTATAATTATGTGCACGTGTTAATATGGAATGCTTATTGTTTTGTTTCAGGGACCGCTTGTTTCCTAGAACGAGCCACCGGACGCTGCAAAGCTTACTTCCGACGCTACTATTACAACCAAGAAGCAGGTGCGTGTCAACAATTTGCTTATAGTGGATGTAGCGGTAATAGGAACCGATTTTCCACCTTGAAAGCTTGCCAAGACGCATGTATCCCGAGGAAGGACGTGTAAAACATTCATTATACAGGACGGTCTGTCGGAAACTGCAAAAAGCAAGAACGACGCTACAGATGTACTCATATCAGCAATAAAGATACGAGAGTGACTATTCGTTTATGTTGATCTGTGGAGTGAATGATAATACATTTATTAACGTATGATGACAGAATCAATCACAGATTTGTGAATTAATAATAGCTACCTTTGGTAAGCATTTGTTTTAGTCGTCAGTCTCTCTCTCTCTCTCTCTCTCTCTCTCTCTCTCTCTCTCTCTCTCTCTCTCTCTCTCTCTCTCTCTCTCTTTTTTTTTCCTCTCTCTCCCTATGACATTCTCTCCTTCTTTCGATTACACACAAACTCACATTCACACGCAGCCACACACCCACAGACAGACAAGCACACACATGTAGACCTGTGTCACACTTCAGACTGAACGACGTTCAAGGCGATAGTTCCTACTTCCTGTGTTGTGATTTTGCTGGCGGGCAAACCAGAGGCTGGCGTTTTAAACAGGAAACATCGTCGGGGTCAGAGAGTATGGAGGACAAGCACTGGGACACACGCTGGTGCCTTATGGATATATTTACAATAGACAAGCACTGGGACACACGCTAATGTCTTATGGATATATTTACAATAGACAAGCACTGGCACACACGCTGATGTCTTATGGATATATTTACAATAGACAAGCACTGGCACACACGCTGTCTTATGGATATATTTACAATAGACAAGCACTGGGACACACGCTGATGTCTTATGGATATATTTACAATAGACAAGCACTGGGACACACGCTGATGTCTTATGGATATATTTACAATAGACAAACACTGGGACACACGCTGATGTCTTATGAATATAGTTACAATAGACAAGCACTGGGACACACGCTGATGTCTTATGGATACAGTTACAATAGACAAGCACATGGACACACGCTGATGTCTTATGGATACAGTTACAATAGACAAGCACAGGGACACACGCTGATGTCTTCTGGATATAGTTACAATAGACAAGCGCTGGGACACCTGGTGCCTTATGAATATAGTTACAATAGACAAGCACAGGGACACACGCTGATGTCTTATGGATATATTTACAATAGGCAAGCAATGGGACACACGCTGATGTCTTATGAATATAGTTACAATAGACAAGCACTGGGACACACGCTGATGTCTTATGGATACAGTTACAATAGACAAGCAATGGGACACACGCCGATGTCTTCTGGATATAGTTACAATAGACAAGCGCTGGGACACACGCCTTATGAATATAGTTACAATAGAAAAGACTATGTCAGAAATACAAGAGGCTTCTCATAAGTCTTTAGTCTGACCATGAAGGAGTAGGGGGAGAAAATTGAAATTTGGCACATGTATAGCGCATTAAATTTGTAATGGACTTACGAATTATGAATTTCCCAGCTCAACTGGTTTTCTCGATATGGTGCATGGCACAACATACCCTATTGACCAGATCTGCAAATCCAACTGTTTGTAAGAACAATGGAGAAATCAGACGCCAGGACTGTGATAAAATGCTTGATGTTACAGGGTAAAACACCTACAGAAATACACAGAAGATGGGGCCAGTGTTTGAGGAAGTCTGTCCTTCGTATGCTTCTGTAAAAAAAAAAAATGGTGTTTGCAGTTTAAGTGTGGCCGTTCCCAAGTTGCAGATCTGCCAAGACCAGGACTGTCATGAAAATCACCGTGGATTAACCAGTTGAGGATAATACAGGCAATCTGATTAACGGCATGTTTGCAGGGCCCCAATTGTTTTTTTAACAATACAGTAAACAAGTCGGATCCAAGCAGAAGTGCCCGGCTCGAGAGATAAAACAGTCCCGTCTGTCATTTAGAATTTCCCGACATCAAATGAAATGGCGGCTTTGCTTGTCACCACATGACAGAAAGTTGTGGGCTTGTTATTGGGAACATTGGGACACCTGCAGGACATCAACAACGTCTCGTGAACAATTCAAGGCTGTTTGCAAAAAAAAAAACATGATTGGGGGAGACAATGTAACTCAAACAGTTGATTTAGGCGGACATGCTTTGGTACTGCAGTTATGGATTGGAATAATGTCTACCGTGTGCGAATTAAGTGAATTTAATTTTACACGTGCCTGTCATGGCAAATGTAGATGTGATTTGATAGAACTGCAGTGTTGCCTAAGGTAGTTCATATTGTATAATTAGTCCTAATTAATTTAGGCTGTAGCATGGTTGAAACTAAATAAAGTAGTGAAGTGTTGATAAGCTCTACTTGTTGAGAATTGAGTAATGGGGGATAATTGGGATCTTCCAGTGGGTGCTCCCTGGTGGGCGGGGGGGGGGGGTCCGCACGCTGTTTGTTGTTGTTTTTCTTCTTGTTTTGGCCTGATGAAAACTTATGTGTTCAGTTCATCTGTCCCTGACAGAGTTAGGTTCACTGTATTTTTCTGAGCGAGGCCGATGGCCCACGATCATCTAATAAAGATCAGTGACGGGGAGGCTATCACCAGTTGTATTATATATTTTACAGGTTCCCTCTGGTCGGGATGAAGAACACAGAACCATTGAAAAATCAGATACCGGATAATTTTTGGTGCAGGAGGATTGGCCAGCAACTTTCTCAATGAGCCTATGCTAGAAGAAGTTGATAAACATTGCTCGGTGGAGCTGAATGGTATACGTATCCCACATGATAAATACTGATAACATTACTAAGAAGATTTCACACTACCTATGGATAGCAACATAGTAATGAGTTTTGAGTCATACCATTCGTGAACCCACCAGTGGTGATGGATGTGCAGTCCACTTATTACTAGAGCAATTCAATGACTGTTTTTAGAGTGAGAACTGTAGAACATTTCGCAAGAAGGAAAACGTCATGTTCATGGGACAGTGTTTCATTTTTTTCACTGCGCAGGAATTGTGAGGACTCAGTTTTTACAAACTAGTAGGAACAGTTTTTTTTAGGAACAAATAGTATCGTTCCCGGACTGTAGATTTGAATGGGAATCAGATCTCATGGTCATCAGAGCTCCTGGAGGAGGACATGTCTGGAGGGAAGGACACGGCATTTGGTGAGGTCCATTGTGCTGATTCTTGTGATGTCGTGTGGTCCTTGCCATGATGAGTGGACTCTGATCATGAACTTTGTGGTCTGACCTATACCTTTACATTAGAATACACGACACACATTTTCTTCGTATACACGTCTCATATACGTTACACTTTTCTTTTAATAAATTAAACTTTATTAATTTTTAGAAGCAAGAGTTGTTGAATATGTTGCGTTGGGGATGTATAAGAGGGGGCATAGTACGACAGTGAGAGAGAGAGAGAGAGAGAGAGAGAGAGAGAGAGAGAGAGAGAGAGAGAGAGAGAGAGAGAGAGAGGAAAAGGTGTCCATGAACCGAAGGAGTGTGTTGGACGGAAGCTGGTGGATTCTCCAGGATATTGATTTTTTTTTTTTTTTTTTTTCCCGCGTTTCCATCCTCTTTCAGGATATTGCGGTCAACACCAGCATCTTTCAGCTGTATGTTGATTCCTAGGCTAGATTACGCTCATCAGCACGCCACGACTTTCTGAGTGACCAGCTCCATACTCTCATAAGTCACTTTTGCAATTCGAACCACTGCTAATTCTCGTCGCGTCACGTGACGAGAGTATTCGGGGTTAGCGGAGAAAGCTGCTAACCTCTCGGCCATGGAGCCGGCTCAGGATATTGATAAGGGAAAAAAAATTATAATGTTGGTGTTGACTCCCCTCACTCCAGGGACGACACTTTAAAGTAGGACACGACAAGGACGACCGTCCTCAGAGCGCATTGATGCACATGCTGCACAAGTGAAGAAAATCATAGATCAGGATAGGAAAATGACAACTGCAGAAATATAGGGTTCAGTAAAACTGAGTAAGAATACAGTTTTTTAGAATTTTACACAACAGACTGAACATGAGAAAAGTGTGTGCCTCGCGCCTGCTGACGTGTGAACAGAAACAAACACGGGTTGTTTGCTGTGGCCAGTTGCTCAACATGTGGCGGTCGAAAACATGTAAATGACCATGGGGACGGTAGATGAGACTTGGATTCACGAAATCGTAAAAAACAGATGAACGGAAATCGTCTTGACAGTGACGAAGATGTCATACTGGCGTGTGATAACTGGTTTAGTTCGAAAAATAGATTGTTTTATTATGAAGGTCTTTTCAAGGTCACGCAGAGATGGCAGAAATGCATAAATTCAGGTGGCGGCTACATTGAGAAGGAATAAGCACTGTGCCAAATTTTAATTTTCTCCGCCTACTCCTTCATGGTCAGGCTAAAGACTTGTGAGAAGCCCTTGGTACTTGCCTGTTGTGTACTGGATTCGTGAGGGCATTACGAACATGGAGTCCTGGCGTCCCGGGTTTGTGGAACAACAACATGTTCCGAGGCATCAAAGTGTTTTGGGTCTGTGACGTCATAGGACCCTCACAGTTGTAGACCTGAAACACGGGAGAATTGCTGGCCAGTAATTAAATCTGTTAGCGGACGACGAACTGAAACCTCAAACACTTGTCCGATCCACTTCATGACAATGTCAGTGTAGTATACCATCAACTATACTAACTCCCCCTCCCCCAATATTGTACATGAAGCCAGTATTGCTACACTGTAGGAGGTTAGCCCCCGGAGTGAGGGAGATCAACGCGGCTAACTACAGGATCTTTACAATAGACGAAATCTTGTAGCGGCGACTGTCTGACCAAACAGTTGAGTGACCATTGAGAGGGACGTCCCCAGATGGGACCCTGGCTAACTCTAGCTACACGACATCTTGTAGCGGCGACTGTCTGACCAAACAGTTGAGTGACCATTGAGAGGGACGTCCCCAGATGGGACTCTGACCAACTCTAGCTACACGACATCTTGTAGCGGCGACTGTCTGACCAAACAGTTGAGTGACCATTGAGAGGGACGTCCCCAGATGGGAGCCTGGCCAACTCTAGCTATACGACATCTTGTAGCAGCGACTGTCTGACCAAACAGTTGAGTGACCATTGAGAAGGACGTCCCCAGATGGGAGCCTGGCCAACTCTAGCTACATGCTGCTAGATATCGGAACCTAGCTCGTTCTTGCCAGCTGGTGACTATGCGAATGTCATACAGTAAAGCGCGCTGTTGCACTGCGTATTTGCGTCTATGGCTCAGTCCATCAAACTTTGACAAGCAAGTTTGGTGTTTGCTTTTTCTAGCCTTTGACTGTCCCCTGTCTGTCTACACGACAACAGGTTTATGAATCTCTTCGTCTGGGCCCAGGCCTTTGACTTCCCCCAGTCTACATACAAAACAGCAGGTTTGTGTCTCTTTTCGTCTGGTCCCTAGCCTTTTATTGTCCCCAGTCTAACTATAAGGCAAGCCGGTTTGTATCTCTCTTCGTCTGGTCTTTTAGCCCTTGACTGTCCCCAGTCTGGGAGTCTCCGTATCGAAGTGGTCAAGCCGTTTGACTCGGGCTCGGAAGGTTCTGGATTCGATTCCGGGCCGCGTCCTTCGGTTCACGCGTGAATGTTTTCGGAGTCTCCTGTGGGTCGTCGCTGGAGCTACGGAGTTCCTGCTTTGTGCGACGTTTTCCGCGCTGCGGAAAGAGACCTAACCATATGGGATAAAATCCCCGGTGCAATGAAGTCGACCCTGTCGACATTTAAGCAACTTTTTTGGTTTCCAGTCTACCTACACGGCAGCAGGTTTGTGTCTCTCTTCGTCTGGTCCCTAGCCTTTGACTGTCCCCATTTTACCTGAAAGGTACGAGGTTTGTGTCTCTCTTCGCCTGATCCCCTGCCTTTGACTGTCCCCTGTCTACCTTCAAGGCAGAAGATTTGCGTCTCTCTTCGTCTGGCACAGCCGACATATATATGTTGATATGTCTGTACGGACCAGCAAGTCAAGATCCTGCATTGCTAGGACAGACTACTGTAATATTTCTGTACGGACCAGCATGTCAAGATCCTGCATTGCTAGCACAGACTACTGTAATATTTCTGTACGGACCAGCAAGTCAAGATCCTGCATTGCTAGGACAGACTACTGTAATATTTCTGTACGGACCAGCATGTCAAGATCCTGCATTGCTAGCACAGACTACTGTAATATTTCTGTACGGACCAGCAAGTCAAGATCCTGCATTGCTAGCACAGACTACTGTAATATTTCTGTACGGACCAGCATGTCAAGATCCTGCATTGCTAGGACAGACTACTGTAATATTTCTGTACGGACCAGCATGTCAAGCTCCTGCATTGCTAAGACAGACTACTGTAATATTTCTGTACGGACCAGCATGTCAAGCTCCTGCATTGCTAGCACAGACTACTGTAATATTTCTGTACGGACTAGCATGTCAAGCTCCTGCATTGCTAAGACAGACTACTGTAATATTTCTGTACGGATTAGCATATCAAGCTCCTGCATTGCTAAGACAGACTACTGTAATATTTCTGTACGGACCAGCATATCAAGCTCCTGCATTGCCAGCACAGACTACTGTAATATTTCTGTACAGACCAGCATGTCAAGCTCCTGCATTGCTAAGACAGACTACTGTAATATTTCTGTACAGATCAGCATGTCAAGCTCCTGCATTGCTAGGACAGACTACTGTAATATTTCTGTACGGACCAGCATGTCAAGCTCCTGCATTGCTAAGACAGACTACTGTAATATTTCTGTACGGACCAGCATGTCAAGATCCTGCATTGCTAGGACAGACTACTGTAATATTTCTGTACGGACCAGCATGTCAAGATCCTGCATTGCTAGCACAGACTACTGTAATATTTCTGTACGGACTAGCATGTCAAGATCCTGCATTGCTAAGACAGACTACTGTAATATTTCTGTACGGGCCAGCTTGTCAAGCTCCTGCATTGCTAAGACTGACTACTGTAGTTCTTTTTTTGCTTCCTCACGTTGGCCCTGTATTTATTGTCACCTCTTAATATTTCTTATCTGTAGTCGTTTACTTTTGTGTATAAGAATATTTCTGTTCTCTCCGTGAATTTTACATGTTTTAACATTCAATGTTTAATATATTTGTTGGTCTAACTTCACTTATTCTTTCTCTCATTTTGAACGCCTAAACTCATTTATTGTATTATCTCCACTTATTACATTTTTCCTAATTGTATTACCAGTTTATTATCATCATCATCTTTGTCATATTCACCATGTGCCCTGTAAATAGTTTAGGTGTTCATGGCACTCCACATATCTCTGCCCTTGGTTTCCAAATCAACCCTGCTGATGATATTACTCCATGCCACCGTCTCATTCCATCCAGCATCATTTATCGTTGCAATCCTCTGTATTTTCTCCAACATTATTTACAGCTATCACGGTGGTATACTTTGTCTCTCTCTCTCCCGATTACATAACCAAAGAACATTATTTACCACTTTCTAATAATGCCATAATCGGTATTGCTTACACAACATTTCCAAACTCTTCTCTATCATGTAATATCAAATTTACATTTCCTCATCACATTCACATAGTTCTATTGTATGAAGCATCTGCAGTTCAGAAAGCAATAGCTGAATACTGAGCTAACATTGTCTGTTCAACCACAAACTACTGAGCTAACATTGTATACACAACCACAAACTACTGTGCTAACATTGTATACACAACCACAAACTACTGAGCTAACATTGTTTAGTCAACCACAAACTACTGAGCTAACATTGTATACACAACCACAAACTACTGAGCTAACATTGTTTAGTCAACCACAAACTACTGAGCTAACATTGTATACACAACCACAAACTACTGAGCTAACATTGTATACACAACCACAAACTACTGAGCTAACATTGTATACACAACCACAAACTACTGAGCTAACATTGTATACACAACCACAAACTACTGAGCTAACATTGTTTAGTCAACCACAAACTACTGAGCTAACATTGTTTAGTCAACCACAAACTACTGAGCTAACATTGTATACACAACCACAAAATACTGTGCTAACATTGTATACACAACCACAAACTACTGAACTAACATTGTTTAGTCAACCACAGACTACTGAGCTATCAATTTCTAGTCAACCACAAACTACTGAGCTAACATTGTTTAGTCAACCACAAACTACTGAGCTAACATTGTATACACAACCACAAACTACTGAGCTAACATTGTATACACAACCACAAACTACTGTGATAACATTGCATACACAACCACAAACTACTGTGATAACATTGTATACACAACCACAAACTACTGAGCTAACATTGTTTAGTCAACCACAAACTACTGAGCTAACATTGTATACACAACCACAAACTACTGAGCTAACATTGTTTAGTCAACCACAAACTACTGAGCTAACATTGTATACACAACCACAAACTACTGAGCTAACATTGTATACACAACCACAAACTACTGAGCTAACATTGTATACACAACCACAAACTACTGAGCTAACATTGTATACACAACCACAAACTACTGAGCTAACATTGTTTAGTCAACCACAAACTACTGAGCTAACATTGTTTAGTCAACCACAAACTACTGAGCTAACATTGTATACACAACCACAAACTACTAAGCTAACATTGTATACACAACCACAAACTACTGAGCTAACATTGTTTAGTCAACCACAAACTACTGAGCTAACATTGTTTAGTCAACCACAAACTACTGAGCTATAAATTTCTAGTCAACCACAAAATGCTGGGCTTACATTGTCTTGACAATCCGAGACAGTCAGTGATTGCTGGGGTGTATTGCAAGATCCATTATTTCGTTAAGTGTCATGGGATAATAAATCGTCTTAATCGACTTCCCGTATTTGCCACGGGCTTATGTGCAGCAGTTGTCCTTATACAACCCTTTTAATAATGCAACGTGTCGCTGTAGACAATGAATCATCCCATGACACTTAATCATCTAACTAGTGAAGGAAAATGCTGACGTTGCCAGAAACGCCACCAACAAAATAATGATTCTTCTTTTCGGTTGTGTTGATTTATTGACCATAACATAACACCAGTTATGGGCAGCTAGAACTCAAATCTGCCAAGAAGTCGTAAATGCTGACATCCCCACAGTTGCCATTAAGATCGATATATAGTGCGACCTGGTCGACAGACTTCTCCGTGCAGGTACAGACAAGGTCAGGGTTGTTGTTCAGCTTAATGTAGTTGATACTGGTTAGGTAAACCAGGCTCAGCGGAAGGCGGGTCAGTTTCGTGTATTGTAGACTCACGGTGGTTAGAGAACCCAAATTTCTGAAGGCCAGGTCGGAAATGGTTTCCAGTGGGTTGTTATCCAGATTTACTTCTTCAAGGGAAGAATTCTCTGGAAAGCTCGTATCATTTAAGTCCGTGATGAGGTTATACTGGAGCTCAAGATGTGTTACCCAAGGGGGGATATCCACACCACGAACCACTTGAATAACATTATGTGAGAGAAACATCATGAACACCGATGTCAGATCCCGGTAAATGATAGGGATAGATGGCAGCAGGTTGTAGCTCAAGTCTAGCTCACCCATGGTGATGTTTACAGAACCCGAGTTGGGATCAGATATCTGATTGTTAGACAGGTCAAGGAAGTACAAGTTTGGCAGAAATGACAAATCCGGTATCACCTTGAGCTGGTTAAATGAGAGAGCAATTGATTCTAGCGAGTCCGTGAAAGAAAGCAGCGCCTCGCTCACTTGATCTGCGTCAGAAATATTGTTATAGTTTAGCAATAAGCTGGATAATTTGTTGAACTGAGGAAGCCATGTTATGTTGGAAATTTTGTTGTTCTGCAGGTCTAAGCTTGTCAAATTCATTAACTTTGTCAGTGATTGCGGTGTCGCGGTGAAGTTATTCTCGCTAAGAGTTAATGTCAGTAAGCTGCTGGATAGTTTGTCAAAGGCCTGCTCTGGTATAGTAGAGATGGAGTTGCCAGCAAGACTTAACTCATTCAAGTGTTGGAATTCCGTAAGCCAGTCTGGCCATTCTGTCAAGCCTACTTCTACAAGTTTTAGTGTCTGTAATGTTTGTCCGATGTTTGTCATGGCGCCCACGTTCCAGTCCACTATTGTGGCATTACAAATAATTAAATTTTTAAGGGAATCCAGTTGAAGAAAGGCATCAGGGATTGTTGATAACTGAGAATTTGTGAAATAAAGTGACTCCAGCGTCGAGGAGATTTCGTTAAAGGCGTTGTCATCTATAGTTGTGATCGGGTTGTTGAGCAATGAGAGCTCCTGCAGGCCGGGCGGAAGACTGCTAGCTGGTATCTCAGTGATGTGGTTTGACTGTGGAGTACATACACACAAACACATGTGTTATTATCTCCTGCTGTATAGAGACTCACACAAACACATGTGTTATTATCTCACGCTGTATAGACACACACACAAACATATGTGTTATTATCTCCCGCTGTATAGAGACACACACAAACACATGTGTTATTATCTCCCGCTTTATAGAGACAGTGTGTCAGGTCTTAGTCAGATATGACTGAGCTACCGTATAACAGTAGACGGTACTACCTGCTTTCTGTTAGCGCCGAACGTTGGGCGGCGCTTACCAAACCTGACACCCCACATTGTGCCAACGGCTTCGGGCGAAAGATCGCAATTGTGAGGGTACAAGCCTTACCCTGGTGCGAGGAAATGCAACCTAAAGACAAAGTGTCATGGCAGGGCAGACCAGGACCTAAGCCTTGGTTGGCGGCTGGTCTAGGATCGAAGCTCCGACAGGCGGACAATTAGAGCATTCCATTGCTGATCCGGCAGCTTCTGCAGCTTGTCTTGTTCCAGATGTAGATGTGTTACCTTTCCTCTGGAGTGAACTAGGCAGACCGAGAGAGGGATCATGCTGTATGGGCAACACATGATCTCTATATTTTAGCCCAGGCTTTGTGCTATTGAGAGGCAATAACTCCATCCCTTACAAACTATTCTCTGTCAAGACGGCAAGGTGCCAATGAATGCATAGAGACACACACAAACACATGTGTTATTATCTCCCACTGTATAGAGAAACACACAAACACATGTGTTATTATCTCCCGCTGTATAGAGACACACACAAACGCATGTGTTATTATCTAACGCTGTAAAGAGACCTACACAAACACATGTGATATTATCTTCCGATGTATAGAGACGCAGCTCTGGTTTCATCAATAATCAACAATACAAACCCGCCATGGGTCTATGATGTGTTAGAACCATCACATTTAATCAGTCTTGAATGTAAGTACCATTAGTGGCTAGTCCGTTCCTCCTTAGCGGAGGATGGACTTAGTTTCATGTTCCTGCCAGGGCATGCGGGTGTACAAGGAAATGAGTTAGCGACATGCTTGCAGGTAAGGCTACTGTGGAGGCCGGACGAGCCATGGACCAGGCTGATATACTGAAAGCTCTTCGAGAAGTAACACATTTGCGAGAGCCAAGTCATGACTGAATCTACAACCATGGTTAGATTGCGGGATCAGCAAGTTAAAAGAGGTGTGGCCAGACAAGAACAATATACAGGAAGCCAAAGAAGATTAATGAAGTAACACAGAACTGGTATTGTGAGCCGCTACACCCCGCGGGATTTCCTGAGGAGAGGATTCGAGCACTTATGGACTGGATGGTTCGATGTGCAATGAGATAGATCTGTTGAATAATTAATTAACTCACTAACATAATATCACTTGTGTGTAACAATTTCGTTATTAAAATATTGCATATCTCTATTGCCATAAACAACATGCTTATGTTAATGAACTCTACGATTAAGACACAGACTATAGAATCGTGTAGATGTATCAGAATATCTCACATTTAAGTTCAGTGTCAGGTAGCCTGTAGCATTTGTGTTGTAGCGAACTGGCATTGAGGTCAGTCCGTTTCCCGGGCAGTATATGTCCGTTCTATAACAGCTACAATCCTGAAATATATGATTATATTTACATAAGTGTTGCCCGCTTGTTTGTTGCCGGATAGAAATATATGATTATATTTACATAAGTGTTGTTAGCTTGTTGGTTGACGGAAAGAAATATATGATTATATTTACTCAAGTGTTGCCCGCTTGTTTGTTGCCGGATAGAAATATATGATTATATTTACATAAGTGTTGTTAGCTTGTTGGTTGACGGAAAGAAATATATGATTATATTTACACAAGTGTTGCCCGCTTGTTTGTTGATGGACATAAATATATGATTATATTTACACAAGTGTTGCCCGATGGTTTGTTGCCGGATAGAAATATATGATTATATTTACATAAGTGTTGTTAGCTTGTTGGTTGACGGAAAGAAATATATGATTATATTTACATAAGTGTTGCTGGGTTGTTTGTTGACGGACAGAAATATATGATTATATTTACATAAGTGTTGTTAGCTTGTTGGTTGACGAAAAGAAATATATGATTATATTTACATAAGTGTTGCCCGCTTGTTTGTTGACGGACAGAAATATATGATTATATTTACATAAGTGTTGCCGGCTTGTTTGTTGACGGAGAGAAATATATGATTATATTTACATAAGTGTTGCTAGCTTGTTATCAGTTATCAGTTATCAGTTGGGGTATCTTCGTTGCACTCCCGACATGTCCATAGGTGCTCAGATTCTCCCCCCAGCATATGCATCAGCGTTCAGTGGCTAATAGTGCCAGTTCTGTGTTGGTTGACGAGGCGCTTTGTTTTCCCGATGTACCTCTCGCGTCTGGCTGTGCCGATTCTTACTCCCAGGTCTTTCATCCTGGACAGCGATGTGGAATCACTGACGTCAAAGTCCTCTGTTCTCGCCATATCTTTAAGGACGTTAATAACATCGGCACGATCCATGGGCTGGCCATCTACAGGGAGTGCAGAGCCAGCCAGTTTGTCAGCTCGTTCATTTCCCTCGACTCCCGCATGTCCCGGGGACGAAGATGAAGGTGACTTTACGGACAACAGACTTCCGCAGCGATTCAGCCCACTGTCTACGAACAGATCCAGCTTCGACCTTCTGAATCATGCTCATTGAATCACTTAGTACACACACGTTGGTATAAAGCTGTGATTCCAGCCATATGAAAGCCTGTGTAACTGCCATCACCTCCTTCGTCATGCTGCTCGTGGTCATAGAGTGGACACCACTGGATTCTTGAACGGTTCGACCTGCTGAACGGTCTGTAAATGCCCACGCACTTCTCTGCTGCTTTACAACAGATCCATCTGTATAGATGAGCACTTCGGGGCTATCTGAGTGTTCATAGATGAGCGCGTTAACCTCTGCATTGACAGCGGCAGGGTTCTGCTCTCTGCACCGTCTGTCGAGTGTGATAATGCAGGAGAAAGTGCACTTAAAAGCTGGAGGTACCGGCACCCATTCCTTGCCGGGGTTGATACTGGTAAGACTGCAGACCTGTCTGATGACATCTTCCGCCCGACCCATCCATGATTTGCCCCTCTTTAGCCTGTCACCCTTTTCTCTGAATATAGCGTCATGCAGAGGGTGCTGCTCATCTGCACTTATTTTTAAGTATGCACGAGCTCTCCAGACCTTGATCCTGTGTTCCATTGTTGGGAAGTGAAGGAGGTATCTCATTGCTACACAGCTGGTGTCTCTCGTGCAGCCCAAAATGATGCGCATGGCTTCGTTTTGTACCTTTTCAAGTCTTCCAATCTGTGTAGGGCTGACAGTGAGGATGACCAAGGCATACTCGATGCGTGAAAGCACAAGTCCTTGGAACAGAAGTATTTGTATTTGAAGTTGTTAGCTTGTTTGTTGACGGAAAGAAATATATAATTATATTTACATAAGTGTTGCTAGCTTGTTGGTTGACGGAAAGAAATATATGATTATATTTACATCAGTGTTGCCGGCGTGTTTGTTGACGGACAGAAATATATGATTATATTTACATAAGTGTTGTTAGCTTGTTGGTTGATGGACATAAATATATGATTATATTTACATAAGTGTTGCCGGCTTGTTTGTTGACGGAGAGAAATATATGATTATATTTACATAAGTGTTGTTAGCTTGTTGGTTGACGGACAGAAATATATGATTATATTTACATAAGTGTTGTTAGCTTGTTGGTTGATGGACATAAATATATGATTATATTTACATAAGTGTTGCCGGCGTGTTTGTTGACGGACAGAAATATATGATTATATTTACATAAGTGTTGCCGGCGTGTTTGTTGACGGACAGAAACCAGGATAAAGGCAACATCTACTGGCGGAACCTGCTCCGTGGCGAAGAGTATGCTGACGCAACCTGTGATCTTACATACCGCTTTCGGAAAACAGCTGCTTTTCCAGCAGACAGCTTTTAGTTGATTTTCATATAATGGTATGAGCCCTGGAAGTTCAGAAAGAACTGGCAAACTCATGATCATCATCACCACCAAGTGCCTTGCCAGCTGGCGTAGGCCGTCATGTCTCTCCACATATCAGTATAAGCATTAATAAACATGCTTATCATAAGTAGCATTGCCACAATATATATATACAATTTGTGCACATGCTCATCTCAAGTACTATAGTCACAATCTGCACTCATGCATATGCAAAGTCATATTGTCACAATCTCTATGCATGCATATGTAAAGTAATAGTAGCACAATTTCTACCCGTGCTTATGTAAAGTAATATTGTCACAATCTGTACGCAAGCTATAAAGTAATAATGTCACTTCGGGAATCCATGCATATTTGAAGTTCACGTCTGACATTCTGAACACAGACGTATCAATGGTAAATGTTTCCATCTGCACTGTTGCTATTAACTTTGTCTATAATAACTATTTCATTAGTCTATACATGTTTGTCTAAGTTACTCTTGCTTCAGTCTATATTGTCACTATTGCCTCATTTTGTCTAAAGTCACTTTTGCCTCAGTCTACATCTGTGTCCAGCGTTAATCTTTCATTATTCTGTAAAGTATGTGCTCCAAGTGACTATTGCCTCAGTCTACACCTGTGTCCAGAGTTAATCTTTCATTATTCTGTAAAGTATGGGCTCCAAGTGACTATTGCCTCAGTCTACACCTGTGTCCAGAATTAATCTTTCATTATTCTGTAAAGTATGTGCTCCAAGTGACTATTGCCTCAGTCTACATCTGTGTCCAGAGTTAATATGTCATTATTCTGTAAAGTATGTGCTCCAAGTGACTATTGCCTCAGTCTACATCTGTGTCCAGAGTTAATCTTTCATTATTCTGTAAAGTATGTGCTCCAAGTGGCTATTGCCTCAGTCTACATCTGTGTCCAGAGTTAATCTTTCATTATTCTGTAAAGTATGTGCTCTAGGTGGCTATTGCCTCAGTCTACATCTGTGTCCAGAGTTAATCTGTCATTATTCTGTAAAGTATGTGCTCCAAGTGACTATTACCTCAGTCTACATCTGTGTCCAGAGTTAATCTTTCATTATTCTGTAAAGTATGTGCTCCAAGTGGCTATTGCCTCAGTCTACATCTGTGTCCAGAGTTAATCTTTCATTATTCTGTAAAGTATGTGCTCTAGGTTGCTATTACCTCAGTCTACATCTATGTCCAGAGTTAATCTTTCATTATTCTGTAAAGTATGTGCTCCAAGTGACTATTGTCTCAGTCTACATCTGTGTCCAGAGTTAATCTTTCATTATTCTGTAAAGTATGTGCTCCAAGTGACTATTGTCTCAGTCTACATCTGTGTCCAGAGTTAATCTTTCATTATTCTGTACAGTATGTGCTCCAAGTGACTATTACCTCAGTCTACATCTGTGTCCAGAGTTAATCTTTCATTATTCTGTAAAGTATGTGCTCCAGGTGACTATTGCCTCAGTCTACATCTGTGTCCAGAGTTAATCTTTCATTATTCTGTAAAGTATGTGCTCCAAGTGACTATTGCCTCAGTCTACATCTGTGTCCAGAGTTAATCTTACATTATTCTGTAAAGTATGTGCTCTAGGTGGCTATTGCCTCAGTCTACATCTGTGTCCAGAGTTAATCTGTCATTATTCTGTAAAGTATGTGCTCCAAGTGTCTATTGCCTCAGTCTACATCTATGTCCAGAGTTAATCTTTCATTATTCTGTAAAGTATGTGCTCCAGGGGGATATTGCCTCAGTCTACATCTGTGTCCAGAGTTAATCTGTCATTATTCTGTAAAGTATGTGCTCCAAGTGTCTATTGCCTCAGTCTACATCTATGTCCAGAGTTAATCTTTCATTATTCTGTGAAGTATGTGCTCCAAGTGGATATTGCCTCAGTCTACATCTGTGTCCAGAGTTAATCTTTCATTATTCTGTAAAGTATGTGCTCCAAGTGGCTATTGTCTCAGTCTACATCTGTGTCCAGAGTTAATCTTTCATTATTCTGTAAAGTATGTGCTCCATGTGACTATTGCCTCAGTCTACATCTGTGTCCAGAGTTAATCTTTCATTATTCTGTAAAGTATGTTCTCCAAGTGACTATTACCTCAGTCTACATCTGTGTCCAGAGTTAATCTTTCATTATTCTGTAAAGTATGTGCTCCAGGTGGCTATTACCTCAGTCTACATCTGTGCCCAGAGTTAATCTTTCATTATTCTGTAAAGTATGTGCTCCAAGCCGGTCTCTCTGGCTGTGGGGTTACAACACTTTCTCTCTGTAATCCCGTTTATCACGCAGAGTCTCGCAGCGGAGCGAGAACTGAGGTGGTTCGACCCCCGCTCGTGACTTGCGGATACTGAGCCGGCCGCTCAGAAAGCAATGGCAAACTACTGAGCGTAATCTTGCCAAGAGATCAACAGACAGCTGAAAGATGCTGCTGTTGACAGCTAAGTCCTGTAAAGGATACGCAAAACATTATTATTATTATGTGCTCCAAGTGACTATTGCCTCAGTCTACATCGATGTCCAGAGTTAATCTTTCATTATTCTGTAAACTATGTGCTCCAAGTGGCTATTGCCTCAGTCTACATCTGTGTCCAGAGTTAATCTTTCATTATTCTGTAAAGTACGTGCTCCAAGTAGCTATTTCCTCAGTCTACATCTGTGTCCAGAGTTAATCTTTCATTATTCTGTAAAGTATGTGCTCCAAGTGGCTATTGTCTCAGTCTACATCTGTGTCCAGAGTTAATCTTTCATTATTCTGTAAAGTATGTGCTCCAAGTGGCTATTGTCTCAGTCTACATCTGTGTCCAGAGTTAATCTTTCATTATCCTGTAAAGTATGTGCTCCAAGTGACTATTACCTCAGTCTACATCTGTGTCCAGAGTTAATCTTTCATTATTCTGTAAAGTATGTGCTCCAGGTGGCTATTACCTCAGTCTACATCTGTGCCCAGAGTTAATCTTTCATTATTCTGTAAAGTATGTGCTCCAAGTGGCTATTGCCTCAGTCTACGTCTGTGTCCAGAGTTAATCTTTCATTATTCTGTAAAGTATGTGCTCCAAGTGGCTATTGCCTAAGTCTACATCTGTGTCCAGAGTTAATCTTTCATTATTCTGTAAAGTATGTGCTCCAAGTAGCTATTTCCTCAGTCTACATCTGTGCCCAGAGTTAATCTTTCATTATTCTGTAAAGTATGTGCTCCAAGTGACTATTGTCTCAGTCTACATCTGTGTCCAGAGTTAATCTTTCATTATTCTGTAAAGTATGTGCTCCAAGTGACTATTGTCTCAGTCTACATCTGTGTCCAGAGTTAATCTTTCATTATTCTGTACAGTATGTGCTCCAAGTGACTATTACCTCAGTCTACATCTGTGTCCAGAGTTAATCTTTCATTATTCTGTAAAGTATGTGCTCCAGGTGACTATTGCCTCAGTCTACATCTGTGTCCAGAGTTAATCTTTCATTATTCTGTAAAGTATGTGCTCCAAGTGACTATTGCCTCAGTCTACATCTGTGTCCAGAGTTAATCTTACATTATTCTGTAAAGTATGTGCTCTAGGTGGCTATTGCCTCAGTCTACATCTGTGTCCAGAGTTAATCTGTCATTATTCTGTAAAGTATGTGCTCCAAGTGTCTATTGCCTCAGTCTACATCTATGTCCAGAGTTAATCTTTCATTATTCTGTAAAGTATGTGCTCCAGGGGGATATTGCCTCAGTCTACATCTGTGTCCAGAGTTAATCTGTCATTATTCTGTAAAGTATGTGCTCCAAGTGTCTATTGCCTCAGTCTACATCTATGTCCAGAGTTAATCTTTCATTATTCTGTGAAGTATGTGCTCCAAGTGGATATTGCCTCAGTCTACATCTGTGTCCAGAGTTAATCTTTCATTATTCTGTAAAGTATGTGCTCCAAGTGGCTATTGTCTCAGTCTACATCTGTGTCCAGAGTTAATCTTTCATTATTCTGTAAAGTATGTGCTCCATGTGACTATTGCCTCAGTCTACATCTGTGTCCAGAGTTAATCTTTCATTATTCTGTAAAGTATGTGCTCCAAGTGACTATTACCTCAGTCTACATCTGTGTCCAGAGTTAATCTTTCATTATTCTGTAAAGTATGTGCTCCAGGTGGCTATTACCTCAGTCTACATCTGTGCCCAGAGTTAATCTTTCATTATTCTGTAAAGTATGTGCTCCAAGTGACTATTGCCTCAGTCTACATCGATGTCCAGAGTTAATCTTTCATTATTCTGTAAAGTATGTGCTCCAAGTGGCTATTGCCTCAGTCTACATCTGTGTCCAGAGTTAATCTTTCATTATTCTGTAAAGTATGTGCTCCAAGTAGCTATTTCCTCAGTCTACATCTGTGTCCAGAGTTAATCTTTCATTATTCTGTAAAGTATGTGCTCCAAGTGGCTATTGTCTCAGTCTACATCTGTGTCCAGAGTTAATCTTTCATTATTCTGTAAAGTATGTGCTCCAAGTGGCTATTGTCTCAGTCTACATCTGTGTCCAGAGTTAATCTTTCATTATCCTGTAAAGTATGTGCTCCAAGTGACTATTACCTCAGTCTACATCTGTGTCCAGAGTTAATCTTTCATTATTCTGTAAAGTATGTGCTCCAGGTGGCTATTACCTCAGTCTACATCTGTGCCCAGAGTTAATCTTTCATTATTCTGTAAAGTATGTGCTCCAAGTGGCTATTGCCTCAGTCTACATCTGTGTCCAGAGTTAATCTTTCATTATTCTGTAAAGTATGTGCTCCAAGTGGCTATTGCCTAAGTCTACATCTGTGTCCAGAGTTAATCTTTCATTATTCTGTAAAGTATGTGCTCCAAGTAGCTATTTCCTCAGTCTACATCTGTGCCCAGAGTTAATCTTTCATTATTCTGTAAAGTATGTGCTCCAAGTGACTATTACCTCAGTCTACATCTGTGTCCAGAGTTAATCTTTCATTATTCTGTAAAGTATGTGCTCCAGGTGACTATTGTCTCAGTCTACATCTGTGTCCAGAGTTAATCTTTCATTATTCTGTAAAGTATGTGCTCCAGGTGGATATTGCCTCAGACTACATCTGTGTCCAGAGTTAATCTGTCATTATTCTGTAAAGTATATGCTCCTAGTGACTATTGCCTCAGTCTACATCTGTGTCCAGAGTTAATCCTTCATTATTCTGTAAAGTATGTGCTCCAAGTGACTATTCCCTCAGTCTACATCTGTGTCCAGAGTTAATCTTTCATTATTCTGTAAATTATGTGCTCCAGGTGGATATTGCCTCAGTCTACATCTGTGTCCAGAGTTAATCTTTCATTATTCTGTAAAGTATGTGCTCCAAGTGACTATTACCTCAGTCTACATCTGTGTCCAGAGTAAATCTTTCATTATTCTGTAAAGTATGTGCTCCAAGTGACTATTGCCTCAGTCTACATCGGTGTCCAGAGTTAATCTTTCATTATTCTGTAAAGTATGTGCTCCAAGTGGCTATTGCCTCAGTCTACATCTGTGTCCAGAGTTAATCTTTCATTATTCTGTAAAGTATGTGCTCCAGGTGGATATTACCTCAGTCTACATCTGTGTCCAGAGTTAATCTTTCATTATTCTGTAAAGTATGTGCTCCAAGTGGCTATTGTCTCAGTCTACATCTGTGTCCAGAGTTAATCTTTCATTATTCTGTAAAGTATGTGCTCCAAGTGGCTATTGTCTCAGTCTACATCTGTGTCCAGAGTTAATCTTTCATTATCCTGTAAAGTATGTGCTCCAAGTGACTATTACCTCAGTCTACACCTGTGTCCAGAGTTAATCTTTCATTATTCTGTAAAGTATGTGCTCCAAGTATCTATTGTCTCAGTCTACATCTGTGTTTAGAGTTAATCTTTCATTATTCTGTAAAGTATGTGCTCCAGGTGGATATTGCCTCAGTCTACATCTGTGTCCAGAGTTAATCTTTCATTGTTCTGTAAAGTATGTGCTCCAGGTGGATATTGCCTCAGTCTACATCTACATGTCCAGGTCATTTCTACTTCATGACCCAGGTCAAGGCTGGTGATGAATGAGTGACATGTACTCGGAAGAATGACATGATATACTAAAATGGGACACACAAAGGTGGGACACACGCATGTCGGACATACACATGTGGGATACACCCATGTTGGACGCACTCGTGCGGGGCAACCACAGGTGGGACACACACAGGTGGGACACACACAGGTGGGGCATACACATGTGGGAAACACACATCTTAGACACTGTCATGTGGGGCATACACAGGTGGGACACACACAGGTGGGACACACACAGGTGGGACACACAGAGGTGGACACACACACACACATGTCAGACATACACATGTGGGAAACATTCATGTCGGACACACTCATGTGGGGCATACACAGGTGGGACACACACATGTGGGGCATACACAGGTGGGACACACACATATGGGGCATACACAGGTGGGACACACACATGTGGGGCATACACATGTGGGGCATGCACATGTGGAAATAAACTCATGTTGGACACACTCATGTGGGGCATACACAGGTGGGATACACACACACACATATGTCAGACATACGCATGTGGGAAACACTTACCTTGGACACAGTCATGTGGGGCAACCACAGGTGGGACAGACACATATAGGCCATACACATGTGGGACATACACATGTGGGATACACTCATGAGGGACACACTCAAGTGGGACACACTCATGTGGGACAAACTCATATGGGACACCCTTAGAACGTATGAAACCACAAATGAATGTAGATTGATGAGCGGGAGTGTATTGTGAAGACGTCATCATGTCAGCCGTGCATGTCATACTGTCTGGTGAGACAGGAAAACATCTACCTTGTACGGGCAGTCACCAGCAGCAAGGCAAGCAAGTTGACACCCACCGATGAGCAGCACGATGCCTTTCCACACTGAGTGCATTTTGTCAGTGCATCTGTCAAAGGTGAATGAGCATATGTTTATTATTGTTGCTCACGGTTACCTGTACTAAAGAGCAGACAACACATGCACATATCTTTGCCAGACGGACATATCATTAGCTTGCTATCGATACCACTAGGAATCGAACTCTGGGTTGCCTGCTGGGTATTCGGATGGCGCGGGTGTAGTATTAGAGGGCGTTAGTGAAGTTTTTAGGGAATTGCTTTGATAATGTCATTAGCGTCGTCGAACGAGGTGCTTCCGGTCCAACATGAACATTATGCGGTTAAGCTTTTAAAGCCTCTGGGGTGTTTATGGTTGTAGATTGTGGTTTGCTTATGCACTTTCCTCGCATTGGGCTGGTAGTGCATGGTTCCGTCACCATGCTACTGAGTTGAGTGCGTGGAGCAAAACTGTGAGGAGTGGATTGCATGTGGAGTGCTTTTTACAACTATCAGCGGTTGTTGGTGACGGGAATTGCATGTGTGGAAATACTTGTGGCCGCCGGTTGCTGAACTAACTGGGTTTGCCTATTAAGTAATGTGTGGCTGCTGGTTTTCTGGTGACTGCCGCTTCCATCTAGGATGACCTGAATTTTTCATGGTAAATCTTTGTGTTGGTATTCTGGCGCGGAGTTATGCATAGTATACCTGTGCGGACTGGTGGAGTGCTTTTACATCTGTCTGCCGTTGTTGATTGTGTGAAATTATCCGGTGCCTTGCCGGCTGGCGTGGGCGATCATGCATCTCCACAAATTACGATCTCCGATGTCATGGATCAATTCGTGTTTTGACTCCCTTCCGTGCAATGACACAAGACTGTCAAGAATCTTCTCACGCTGGTTTCCTCGACCTCTCTTTCCGCAAATCTTTCCGGTTGTCGCAACGTGTTCCTGTTTTTGTATTCTCATAGCGTGGCCAACTAACGTCGACAGCCTCTTTCTGATGTTTGTGATAAGTTGTCTTTGCGACTCAGTTTTCTTTAAAACATTCTGTTTGCTCGTTTCGGCTGTCCAATTAATTTTCAGCATTCTTCTATAAAGCCACATATTCAAGAATTCCAGGGATGTTTTCTCCTGTTTACTAATTGTCCATGACTCGCAACCGTATGTTAAACTTGGTTCTGTGTAACATGCAAGACTTTGTTTCTGACTTTCAAGGACAGTGAATTATTGCACACAACGATCTTCACATTCGTGAATTTCATGTTCGAAAAAATGGCTGCTGATTCAACTGTGGAGTAATTGCCTTATGCAGTAACGTGTCTCTGCTTGTTTTCTAGTGACTGTCGCTTCCCTTACGATGAACTGTATTTTTAGTGGCGGAATTTTGTGTTGGCATTTCGGCAGCGGCATTTATACATAGTATACCTGAGGGAGAAATTGGTTTGTCGAGACGCTAGTCTGTTCCACTTTGCACATGGGGCAGTGAGGAACATTTCTTGTGATATTCACAGGCACATGAATGGTGCATGATGGTACTATCCTCTGCTTTGAATTTGGAACAGCGACTAACTAACTAACTGACCGACCGACCGACCGACCGACCCACAGACCCACCGACCGACCCACTGACAGACCAACCGACCCACCGACCCACCGACCGACCCACCGGCCGACCGACCCACCGACCCATCCACTGATCGACCGACCGATCGACCGACCCACTGACCGACCGACCGACCCACCGACCCACCGACCCACCGACCGACCCACCGACCCACCGAACGACCGACCCACCGACCGACCGACCGACCCACCGACTCACCGGCTCACCGACCCACCAACCTACCGACCCACCGACCGACTAGCTAATTAACTAACTAACTAACTAACTAACTAACTAACTAACTAACTGACTAACTGACAAACAAACTAACTAACTGTCAAAGACTCGATAGTACCACACCTCGTGAAGCCATAGCACAGTTGAGTAGACACTCAACAGGCCACGTTTGCCAGCAGAGTGCGATGTGAGGTAACACGCACGAAGGTGAAGGTCACCCCGCGTGGTGTGTAACCACGGGAGAGAGGTTAGGTAGACGGGAGACTGGACTTGAGGCGTTCACATCGTTTAGAATAGCGTTAGGAGTTTTGTGTTCACTAATAGATAGAACTAGCATAGGGTTAGCAGTTTGTGTTAGATAATTCTGTGGCTGTATATTGTGTATTGCATTAGCGACTGTTTACCGCTTGTAAGCGAGCCAACGGCAATAAAATGAACCATACATTTTGCCTCCCACACGACTTGCAAGTTGTCTTGTATGGGTGTGTGAGAAGTACCCAATGAGACCTGTCAGTTGAGTTGTTGACAGGCCAGGGTAATTGTGGTGTCAGAAAGTGGTGCTTGGACGAAAGCGCCAAGCTAATACCCACAGTAAAAGGGTAATTGTGGTGTCAAGAAGTGAAGCTTGAACGAAAAGTTCAAGCTAATCCACTCATCCACGGGCTCGAGACTAGGGTTTCATTTTTGTAGTAACGATAATTTGTGCAGACAGGAGAATTTGCGAGCTAGAAATATGCCTATCGTGACAAAATAGTGTTTAATTGTGTTTATGATATATTTATTGAATGAAATAATGTATTCTTCGAAGCTGTAAGTATTAATATTCTTATTTTCTTATATTTATTCATATATTTACCAATTTATTCTTGAATAAGCACCAAACATGATTCACGGCGCAGGAATACACAGGCAGCCGACAATATTGATTTTTGAGATCTAAAAATAGCGCTGCGCGATGACGTAGATTGATTGACAGACAGTTGTTCTGCGTCATTAGCATAAAGCAGTCGAGTGTTTACAAAATCGCTTAGCGGCGGCCCGCCTGAATCTGTGCTGTATATTGTTTATTATTTACTTATTTAAGTTACTAAATGAATATATTTATTTATTGACACATTATTATGTTATTTTGATTTCTTTACAAGCATTTATTCATTTTTGGGTCTATTTTCTCTTTGCTTATCGTCACGATGGAACTATTTTCGGGCTAAGCATCTGATACTTAGCTGCACAACGTTTACAGAAATTAACTAGGTTAGTAACGAAAGGCAATTATTGTTTAAAACAAAGACAGGACATTGACATTAAAATTAATTAATACATATTCTAGGTGTTCGTAAGTCTGTCATTGTCTAAGTCATTGTCCTTAGTTGTCGAGTAAATCATATCGTTTAGTAGGCGTGTTTACTGCTGCCCTATATATCAGAGGGCAAACAACAGCTGTGCACATACACCTGTGAGCCAAATACCGTGTGCTACGTACGAAACGTGTCGCCACCCCAGTGTACCAAACAAGGTGACCTGTGTCAAAGGAGCTTCGTTCCCACATTAAGCTGAGTACACTTATATATTTTGTCATGCAATTTAATAGTGCATCTCTTTTTCAGCTTGTAACGCGTTGACATATTTGTATACTCTGTTTTTCTGCAAGATAAATCTGGGCAGGGTATAAACAGAAAGCACAACTGATAGTGATCAGATAAGAACAAACATAACATATCAAAGATAAATAACTGATTAAAGTCATCATTGCCTATCACTGTTAGCCAAGTACTAAAGTAAGATGGCAACTTTATCAGATTTCATAAAAGCAGGCAAAGAACTGGAATTAACAGGAAAAGAACTACAACAATATGCTGATCAGAAATTTAAAGAAACAAAAGAGGAACAAACACGAAAAGAGAATGCGGAGAGGGACGAACGCGCACGAGAAAGAGAACATGATAAGGAGATGAAACAAAAACAATTAGATCAAGAGAAAGAATTAAAACAAAAGGAATTAGATCTAAAGCAAAAAGAGATAGATGAATTGGCAAGAGTTAAAGAAAAACAAATTCAGGTAGAATCAGAGACACAATTAAAGATGAAAAGCATGGATGTAGACTCACACGCAGAGATCTCTGCCACTAAACTAAGAAGTCAACAAGAGGAAAATAAGTTCAACAAATACAAAAATATTATCAAACCATATTGTAAAGAGGACTCCATATCTGCCTGGACAGAGAATGTAGAGTATCAATTTAAATATCACCAAGTTCCTTTAGATATGTGGGCTCCGATTTACATGAAGAATCTAAGTGGTGAGCCCCTTAAAGTAATAGAGTCTATTCCTATTGAACTTAGATCTAGCTATCAATACATCCATGATAGGATTATGCAGCACTTTTTACTTGATGCCCCTGGGTATCAGGTTCAGTTCTCAAATTTAAAACCTAAACCTAGTGAAACTTTTATAGATTATTTTTCAAATGTGCAGAGTGTACTAAACAGGTGGCTTAAAGCAGCTAACATAGGAAAAGACTTTGATAGATTAAAAAACCTAATAACTATGGACAAGTGTATATCTACTATACCTTCTCCTTTTGCTAAGTTTTTGCAGCAGTCAGACATTGAAAACATCGAGCAGTTCGAAAAAAAAGGCTCAGCATATTTTTCTTCTAACAGAGAGATTTTTAAGACCTCAAGTGACTCTGAGATAGTTTCCTTTGTCAAAGACCAATCAAAAAACTTTCAAGGTAACAGAAAACCTTTTCAGAAGTATGATAAGAAAGACAGAAAAGTTTCCAAATGCATGTACTGTCAACTCATGCACGACACTTATGCTATGTGCGACAAATCGCCGAATTATCCGGCGCATCTTGAAAATGTGATCAAGAAGCAGCAAAGCAAACGGTCTGCATACAGGCGTGCAATCAAATGTTTTTTTTGTTCCTCTTATGGCCATTATTCTAATAAGTGCCTTGGCCGCCAACGTTTGAAAGCTAACAACGCTATGTTGATTGACACCTCTTCAGATAGTGGTAGTGAGAATGAGTGTGAGATTGAAAGTGACTTACCAACTAACCAAGCAGAGGATGTGTGTGCTGCTAACGATATGTTAAGCTTTGACAGCTGTGAACGATGTCACCAATTCCATGCAGACGGAAGACTAGAATGTGGACATACAGTACCATGCTCATCTGTGAGTGTGAATGCAGCATTAGCCTCCAGAGGCAAGTTAGTGTTCCACAATGCAATGGTCAATGATGTACCATGCCAATGTTTGCTGGATAGCGGCAGCACCCTTATTGGTCTTCGAAGAGAACTAGTGAGTCCGGGTGATTACACAGGTGACACTGTGAAATGCCGAACCTTTTCGGGTAACGTTGAAATTTACCCTTTGGCAAAAGCCCGTATTGATTCTCCTTTTCTTTCCGGTACCTTTACTTGTGCAATACTTAACAACCCTTGTACAGATTTAGTTTTGGGGTGCTTACCTCAACTGAAACAATGTACTAGTGAAGAAATAGTTGCATGGGAGAAATTAAATGCAGCTAAGGCAACAACCAGAGTTGACACTTCAAAACATCATGACCCATTGCAAAATGAGACACTACTAATGCTTTTTCCAACCAGCACAGATGACAAAAACACACAAAAACTTATACACCAGCAGAAATCTGATTTTAATGTGTCTCCATACTTAAAATTGTCAAGAGGCAAAGCCAAAATGACCAAGAATGCATCTTGGTTCGTTAGACGTAATAATGGCATTTCAACTACATGTCATATTACTAGTAACCATGAACAGGTGTTACTTGAACAACATCAGTTAGGTGTGCTAAACAATGCACACAAAACACCATGTGCGGGTCATCGTGCATACAGCAATGCCAGGCCAAGTTTTTTCAATAACAAATTATTTTGTCATGATCTATTTGCTGGTAATGGCTGTCATCAATTGATACAAAAGTTGAAGGGTAAACATCCTACAGCTGAAATACAACCCTCTACACTGGCACCCAAGCCATTTGATAGAGGAAGGGTCAGTTCTACTACAAGCACACAAACAAATGTGCGAAAACAAGCAATCTGGAACTTGATCAAGACAGATTTAGGCTACTTCCATACAAACGAAATGGCAAGGACCATTCAAAGTGGCACATAACCATGGTACATGTTGACTATGAAATATCGATAAACAGACACTTAGAGATATTCCATGTCAACATGCGGAAACCTCACTTTTCAAGACAAGAGACAGAGGTAGTGACAGACGAACAGATTGCACCAACACCAAGTGATCAGACAACAGACATACACAACGCAACTACACTAGTTAGTGAGACTGGCAAATCCGACGAGGGGCATACATGTAGTGAACTTATAGAATACACATGAATAAATCAGAATACTGATGACTGGACACACTTACTGAAACTGAGACATGTGTTTGATAGGTTGCGACTCTTCGGTCTCACAGTCAAACCGAGCAAAGTCGAATTAGGCCTAAAAGAAATTGAATTTTTGGGTCATGTCATCTCTCAAGGTCAACTGAAGACTGACAATAGGATTATTACAAAAATTATGAATCTAACCATGCCTACTACGAAAAAGCAGGTTAGAAGTCTTTTAGGATTAGTTAATTACTACAGTAAATTTATTCCAAACCTAGCTGAAATTACAAGTGTATTTTCTAATGTGCTAAAAGCATCAGTAAAATTGGATGTGAAAGATGCATTATTAATTTCTGCATTGTCAAAATTGAAAATTCTTTTTAGTAATGTTCCCATCCTCCGCTTGCCTAACCCTGGGCTCGTTTATTATCTTAGGACAGATGCCAGCAGGATCTCCATCGCTGCAGTCCCAGGCCAATTTTATGAGGGCATCTTCCATCCGATTTGCTACGTGAGCCGTAAGATCACACCTACCGAGTCCAGATATTCGATAGCAGAACTGGAGGCCCTGAGCGTCATCTACTCAGTGAGAAAGCTCCACCGCTTTCTGGCGGGTGTGCACTTCATTATCCAGACCGACAATTCTCCCATTACGGTCATTCAGACTGGTGTGCACCGAAACGACAGGATATACAGGTGGTCTCTTATCCTTCAAAACTATACGTTCAGTATAGAGCATATTAGGGGGAAAGACAACACCCTAGCTGATACCCTTAGTAGACCATCTGGGGTAAAAATACCTGAAATCCAACAGTAAATGTAGAGTGATGGTTGGTACATGAGTATCTGATAATATAAGATGTAAAATAGCTTACATACATATCCACATTGTTGGTGTAGTCATGTACCAAAACAATGAACTATCATGTGTCCGTGGACATCAGATTAAGAACTGTGCTGCTATACTTAGATACCACCGTGTGAACTAGGACAGCTCATTTCCAACTAAGCTCCATTCCGGTGTATCATATATATGAACCGCAGAAAACAGTGTCAGAACAGTGCTTAATTACAGACACGAAAAGACAGAGCTACAACACCAGCGAACTCTACACGTGCACTACCGAGAGAACATTAAGATGACTGTGTAATGTATTTCAGATACCCAGGCAAGGTGTGTGGTTATATTATGCCTATACAACCATTGCACATACATGAAGGCAACTACTAACCTGTGGAAACCAAATACTATGTATATAAACTTATTGTGATATGTAATATAATATTTTAAGATAGTGATAAATTAGATGTAGGTTAGGAACTATAACAGTTCTCATTTATTTTAATAATGTAGTTAGTACAGTAATTAACCCATTAAAATTAGATTAGAATATTAGTTTAGACATAAGAATAGTTTATTACAAGTTAAATTAAATTTATGATATGAATAGTACCATTTAGATTGTTATATTTCACTTAGTTTCATTGTAGTTAGTTTATTCCATCCATAATAGATTAAAAAGAGTAGATAAGGTAACATACAGCATTTACACCAGTTAGATTAAGAACATCACTCATATAATTCCTTTGTGCATTTAAAAACATTATTTAGCATAGTATTTAGAAAAGTACATAAATTGTGGTCACATAATCCATTTAATTAAGGTACATAACTCACATCACAACAATTGCATTTAAATAGTTAGATTACATCACTTAGATTAGAAAACAATAAGAAGTAATATAATCATATCATATAATTAACATAACAAATTTAATAAATTTAGGTAACACATTAAATACTTAGTTATAGAATTAGAATGGTATGTTAGAATGTAAAGTTTTCGTTAGTGAAATTGTGTTAGTGTGAATGTGTTGTCTGTAATATAGTTTAGAACTTAGATTACAGTATTTTGGGTTTCATAACAAGTGAATGTAGTCACGAATTAGTGTTATACACCTGTTTGTGGCCACATTGAACCAAATTATGACACTCAAAAAACTAACATACATACACATAGAATTTATAAATAGAGGATAGAAATTAGATTAGTAGATTTATTACATCCAAACACACAAACAAACAGAAAAACAAACATATAAATTGCATACACTATTTGTAAATCAAAGACAGATAACTATGGGGCCAGGGGACATAATGGACAACGAAGAACTAAATTAACAGTGAAATAAAGTCTTACGCGCGGAAGCGAAGGAGGTAAAGCCTATCGCACACACTCCTGTAGAATGGTTGTTAAATATTATATGGGGGACATGAAATAATTCATGTGTTGACCCTAAGAAAGTCAACTTTGTATGGGTAGTAAGTTAATTTACTATGTGAGGGCAGGTCTTATAAGACAACGGTCCGGTTCAGACATACCTCTGATAAATATAATATAGCATGTGAGAAGGGGCTCACGCCAACCAGTCAAGTTTGTGGCGATTGCCAGTAGCCAAATAAGGCTTTGCTACATTGTGACAATAGTTATTAATAGTTCATTGGAATGCCCAAAGCCAGGTTATCTAGAGTCTTTGACAAAAATTAGAGACACTAATTTTTTGTTTAGGAACCTCTTGCGTCACAACCAATGAGTGAAAGTTGATGACGCAACACAAGAGGGGTGGGTGTGTGTCAAAGACTCGATAGTACCACACCTCGTGAAGCCATAGCACAGTTGAGTAGACACTCAACAGGCCACGTTTGCCAGCAGAGTGCGATGTGAGGTAACACGCACGAAGGTGAAGGTCACCCCGCGTGGTGTGTAACCACGGGAGAGAGGTTAGGTAGACGGGAGACTGGACTTGAGGCGTTCACATCGTTTAGAATAGCGTTAGGAGTTTTGTGTTCACTAATAGATAGAACTAGCATAGGGTTAGCAGTTTGTGTTAGATAATTCTGTGGCTGTATATTGTGTATTGCATTAGCGACTGTTTACCGCTTGTAAGCGAGCCAACGGCAATAAAATGAACCATACATTTTGCCTCCCACACGACTTGCAAGTTGTCTTGTATGGGTGTGTGAGAAGTACCCAATGAGACCTGTCAGTTGAGTTGTTGACACTAACTAACTAACTATCTAACAAACAAACAAACTAACTAACTAACTGTCTAAAAACTAACTAACTAGCTAACTAGCTAACTAACTATATAACTAACTAACTAACAATATAACTAACTAACTAACTATATAACTAACTAACTAACTAACTAACTAACTAACTAACTAACTAACTAACTAACAAACTAACTAACTAACAAACTAACAAACAAACTAACTAACTAACTAACAGTATTCAGGAACTTATCTTTTGTTTCACACAGTATAGAATGCCGTCACACTAGACCAGTATTCATGTCTTAATAACATGTGGTTACAGAAAGTGAAAACTCTGCTCTCAGATTGAATATGAAGAGGAAAAAACACCAACAACAACAAATAGCGCATTTATAGGTGAACAGACAGCACCTATATACACTTTAGGTCAAAACATAGTAGATTTACTTACACGTCTACCAGAGTTAGATCAACAAATCAGTTCCATCTATGTTGGAGACATCTCATTGACAGAATGCAGACAGTCGACACATTTGTCTTATCGCTTGTTCTTCCTGATTGTACAGTCTAATAAAAGAACTTGTTTGATTCCCGTTCGTCTTGTGTGTTCTTATCTCTATCTATAACACACTAGAAGTACAGGAGAAGGGGTCTGTTACACGCTGTAAGCCGTAATGGGTAATGATGCCACCCCCCCCCCCCATCTTGCTATACAACAGTCAACCATAGTTGGGAGCTGTGGTCGGTATCATATTGCTATAATCCAGTCAACCCTGGATGAGCGCTGTGCTCGGTATCATATTGCTATAAACCAAGAACTCTGGATGGGTGCTGTGGTCGGTGCCATCTCGCTATAAACCAGTCAACCCTGGATGGGCGCTGTGGTCAGTATCATATTGCAATAAACTAAAAACTCTGGATTGGCGCTGTGGTCGGTGCCATCTCGCTATAAACCAGTCAACCCTGGATGGGCGCTGTGGTCGGTATCATATTGCTATAAACCAAGAACTCTGGATGGGCGCTGTGGTCGGTGTCATCTCGCTATAAACCAGTCAACCCTAGATGGGTGGTGTGGTCGGCATCATCTTGCTATAAACCAGCCAACCTTAGATGGGCGGTATCATCTTGTTATAAACCAGTCAAACCTAGATGGACGGTGTTGTCGGTATCATCTTGCTGTAAACCAGTCAACCCTAGATGGACGGTGTGGTCGGTATCATTTCGCTATACACCAGTCAACCCTAGATGGGCGGTGTGGTCGGTATCATTTCGCTATAAACCAGTCAAAAATAGATGGATGGTGTGGTCGGTATCATTTCGCTATAAACCAGTCAACCCTAGATGGGTGGTGTGGTCGGTATTATTTCGCTATAAACCAGTCAACCCTAGATGGACGGTGTGGTCGGTATCATTTCGCTATAAACCAGTCAACACTAGATGGGTGGTGTGGTCGGCATCATATTGCTATAAACCAGCCTACCCTAGATGGGCGGTATCATCTTGCTATAAACCAGTCAACCCAAATAGGCGGTGTGGTCAGTATCATCCTGCTATAAACCGGCCAAATCTAGATGAGCGGTGTGGTCAGTATCATCCTGCTATAAACCAGTCAACCCTACATGAGCGGTGTGGTCAGTATCATCCTGCTATAAACCAGTCAACCCTACATGAGCGGTGTGGTCAGTATCATCCTGCTATAAACCAGCCACCCCTAGATGGGCGGTATCATCTTGCTATAAACCAGTCAACCCTACATGAGCGGTGTGGTCAGTATCATCCTGCTATAAACCAGCCAACTCTAGATGAGCGGTGTGGTCAGTATCATCCTGCTATAAACAAGCCAACTCTAGAAGAACGGTGTGGTCAGTATCATCCTGCTATAAACCAGTCAACCCTACATGAGCGGTGTGGTCAGTATCATCCTGCTATAAACCGGCCAACTCTAGATGAGCGGTATGGTCAGTATCATCCTGCTATAAACCAGTCAAACCTACATGAGCGGTGTGGTCAGTATCATCCTTCTATAAACCGGTCAACTCTAGATGAGCGGTATGGTCAGTATCATCCTGCTATAAACCAGTCAACCCTACATGAGCGGTGTGGTCAGTATCATCCTGCTATAAACCGGCCAACTATAGATGAGCGGTGTGGTCAGTATCATCCTGCTATAAACCGGCCAACTCTAGATGGGCGGTATCATCTTGCTATAAACCAGCCAACCCTAGATGGGCGGTATCATCTTGCTATATACCAGTCAACCCTACATGAGCGTTGTGGTCAGTATCATCCTGCTATAACCCGGCCAACTCTAGATGAGCGGTGTGGTCAGTATCATCCTGCTATAAATCGGCCAAATCTAGATGAGCGGTGTGGTCAGTATCATCCTGCTATAAACCGGCCAACTCTAGATGAGCGGTATGGTCAGTATCATCCTGCTATAAATCAGTCAACCCTACATGAGCGGTGTAGTCAGTATCATCCTGCTATAAACCGGCCAACTCTAGATGAGCGGTGTGGTCAGTATCATCCTGCTATAAACCGGCCAACTCTAGATTAGCGGTATGTTCAGTATCATCCTGCTATAAACCAGTAGACCCTACATGAGCGGTGTGGTCAGTATCATCCTGCTATAAACCAGTCAACACTACATGAGCGGTGTGGTCAGTATCATCCTGCTATAAACCAGCCAACCATAGATGGGCGGTATCATCTTGTTATAAACCAGCCAATTCTAGATGGGCGGTATCATCTTGCTATAAACCAGTCAACCCTAGATGAGCGGTGTGGTCAGTATCATCCTGCTATAAACCAGCCAACTCTAGATGAGCGGTGTGGTCAGTATCATCCTGCTTCTATAAACCGGCCAACTCTAGATGAGCGGTATGGTCAGTATCATCCTGCTATAAACCAGTCAACCCTACATGAGCGGTGTGGTCAGTATCATCCTGCTATAAACCGACCAACTATAGGTGAGCGGTGTGGTCAGTATCATCTTGTTATAAACCAGCCAACTCTAGATGGGCAGTATCATCTTGTTATAAACCAGCCAACCCTAGATGGGTGGCATCATCTTGTTATAACCCAGCCAACCCTAGATGGGCAATATCATCTTGTTATAAACCAGCCAACCCTAGATGGGCAGTATCATCTAGTTATAAACCAGCCAACTCTAGATGGGCAGTATCATCTTGTTATAAACCAGCCTACCCTAGATGGGCAGTATCATCTTGTTATAAACCAGCCAACTCTAGATGGACGGTATCATCTTCCTATAAACCAGCCAACCCTATATATGCGGTATCATCTTCCTATAAACCAGCCAACCCTAGATGGACGGTATCGTCTTCCTATAAACCAACCAACCCTAGATGGACGGTATCGTCTTCCTATAAACCAACCAACCCTAGATGGGCGGTATCATCTTGTTATAAACCAGCCAACACTAGATGGGCGGTATCATCTTGTTATAAATCAGCCAACCCTAGATGGGCAGTATCATCTTGTTATAAACCAGCCAACTCTAGATGGGTAGTATCATCTTGTTATAAACCAGCCTACCCTAGATGGGCAGTATCATCTTGTTTTAAACCAGCCAACTCTAGATGGGCAGTATCATCTTGTTATAAACCAGCCAACTCTAGATGGGCAGTATCATCTTGTTATAAACCAGCCAACCCTAGATGGACGGTATCATCTTCCTATAAACCAGCCAACCCTAGATGGACGGTATCATCTTCCAATAAACCAGCCAACCCTAGATGGGTTGTATCATCTTCCTATAAACCAGCCAACCCTAGATGGACGGTATCATCTTCCTATAAACCAGCCAACCCTAGATGGGCGGTATCATCTTGTTATAAACCAGCCAACTCTAGATGGGCAGTATCATCTTGTTATAAACCAGCCAACCCTAGATGGGCGGTATCATCTTGTTATAAACCAGCCCACCCTAGATGGACGGTATCATCTTGTTATAAACCAGCCAACTCTAGATGTGCGGTATCATCTTGTTATAAACCAGCCCATCCTAGATGGGAGGTATCCATTGGCACCTTGCCGTCTTGACAGACGATAGTTTGTGCTTTAAAAAGGCATACTAACTTTTAACTATGGCAACTATTTTTATTTTTGTTTGTACCTGGTGCATTGGTTTTACAGCCTGCGATTCAGATTTTGTCCTAGCCCCAAGCACCCATTGAAGCAGGCAGGCTGTGGCGGATCAGTATCCAATTGGCGGGGGGCTGCCCAGCTTGAGGCGGGCGGTAGCTGATCAGTGACACCTATAGGTGTCTCCCACCGTCAGAGGCAACGCGTGGCGCCCCATGTCTACGCCAACTGACAAGGACTTATAACCCGTAACAGTTGCCTCTCGCTTTGATTCCGAGACCAGTTAAGACCAGGGATGGAGTTATACCTCTCCATAGCACAAAGCCTGGGCTAAAATATAGAGATCATGTGTTGCCCATGCAGCATGATCCCTCTCTCGGCCTGCCTAGTTCACTCCAGAGGAAAGGTAACACCCCTACATCTGGAACAAGACAAGCTGCAGAAGCTGCCGGATCAGCAAAGCAATGCTCTAACTGTTCGCCTGTCGGAGCTTCGATCCTAGACCAGTCGCCAACCAAGGCTTAGGGCCTGGTCTGCCCTGCCATGACAATTTTGTCTTTAGCTTGCATTTCCTCGCACCAGGGTAAGGCTTGTACCCTCCCAATTGCGCTCTTCCGCCCGAAGCCGTTGGCACAATGTGGGGTGTCGGGTTTGGTAAGCGCCGCCCAACGTTCGGCGCTAACAGAAACCAGGTAGTACCGTCTACTGTTATACGGTAGCTCAGTCATATCTGACTAAGACCTGACGTTATGGGAGGTATCATCTTGTTATAAACCAGCCAACCCTAGATGGGCGGTATCATCTTCCTATAAACCAGCCAACCCTAGATGGGCGGTATCGTCTTTCTATAAACCAAATTAAATCAAATCAAATCAACTTTATTAGGGTCACAAATTGGGCGCGCAGGCCCGTGTTACATTTGGCCCTTCCAATCACTCATCTTTCATTCATCAAGAGCATTATACATTTACATAGGAAGAAATATAAACATTGTGAAATAAATGTTGTAAACATAAACAAGGCAAATTACCATGTTATGAGGCCCATCTCCCACCTACCCATACATCACCTCACCCACACACACACCCCCACCTACCCACACACACGCACACCAAGGGACACATACATACCCCACCAACCGACACATCCCCCTTCTGCACATCCCCCACCCACACACTCTCCCCTCACCTGTTCCCCCAACCAAAACACACTCGCCACCCACAAACATTCCCCCACCAACCCACACATCCCACATACACATCCTAACCCACACATCCTCTCCCCATCCACACCTCAAACCAGCCAACCCTAGATGGACGGTATCATCTTCCTATAAACCAGCCAACCCTAGATGGGCGGTATCATCTTATTATGAACCAGCCCACCCTAGATGGGAGGTATCATCTTCCTATAAACCAGCCAACCCTAGATGAGCGGTATCATCTTCCTATAAACCAACCAACCCTAGATGGGCGGTATCATCTTCCTATAAACCAGCCAACCCTAGATGGACGGTATCATCTTCCTATAAACCAGCTAACCCTAGATGGGCGGTATCATCTTCCTATAAACCAGCCAACCCTAGATGGGCGGCATAGTCTTTCTATAAACCAACCAACCCTAGATGGGCAGTATCATCTTCCTATAAACCAGCCAACCCTAGAAGGGCCAAGGCTGCTGACAACTGGAGCATGTTCCCAGATAAACAGTGCTAAACACACCAGCAGCTGTCTACAACGGGTTACTTGTATCTCTTGTGTGTGTGTGTGTGTGTGTGTGTGTGTGTGAGTGTGTGTGTGTGTGTGTGTGTGTGTGTGTGTTGGAATGTCCATGAGAGGCACATGCACAGAAGATAAGAAACGACCGTGCTCTAAACCCTGATAAAACGTGTACTTGTATTTTCTTTCTGTTAGAGGTAAGCCTTTCCGATAAATAATTGTGTGAATTTTATTATGTTATGTTTATTGTTAACTGTTGAACATTGATATCGACTTGTCTTGTTTAAATGATTTATACATAATTGTGCATCTCATCTTGCTCACTCTTGTATCGATGTTGTTAATTTACTGCGGGAGTTTACATCATATAGCATCAAACATAAAACATCCTGTATTCAATATGTATTCAGTAAAGAAGCTAAGCGAGGTCTTTTTCGTTCAGAGACCCACAGAGGAGTCTATGTGGCGAAGTGGTCAAGCCGTTTGACTCGTGCTCCGAAGGTTGTGTGTTCGATTGCGGACCGCACCCTTTGGTTTACGAGATAAATGTTTCGGAGACTCCTGTGGGTCGTCGCTAAAAGCTACGGAGTTCGTGCTTTGTGCGACCCTTCCGTGCTGCGGAAAGAGACCGAGCCATATGGGATTTTTTTTTAACCCGGTGCAATGAAGTCGACCCTGTCGACTTTTAAGCGACTTTTTTTTTTTCGTTCCAATAGTGCCAGGCATTGACAGTCCTAGAAACACACAGGCATACGATCACATCACGTTGCATAAGAATTGCAGCTGGAAAAAAAATTAACAGAGCTAGAAAGACAGTCAAGAAACTAAAACCAAATGTAGGAATCCCGCCAGTTAACTGACTTTATAGAACAAAACATTAAATGGTCCAGACATGTATCTAGAATGGATCAACATCGACTAGATGCTAAAGAGATCTACGTGAGAACATCTGGGTACAAGTCGAGAGAAGACCCAGGAACAAGATTAACCAGCGGCTCAAGCGTTCTACATGACAATATCGGGATACAAGGCGAGAGTACGACCCAGAAAGAGTTGGCTAGGTGGAGTACACGGAACATTGAAGAAATAAAATGTGACGTTAGTACAATCAACATGACAAGCGGAACACAGAACATTGCATCTATCTCCTCTCTGTGACACTTTAAGACAATAGTAGTGGGACAAAATAAGAAGCGGATGAGGATTACCATTAATAATAGTTGAATCACTGCCTCGTCCGTTAGGAAACAGCATGCGCTGCAGATGCTACCGAAGTGTCCTCTAGTTACTGGAGGAAAAACAAGAAGTTCTGCCTTTGCTATCAGAAATAATTGGCTGTACATGGGACAGAAGGCTGTGGACAGACCTGACACCCAACACGACACGGCATTGATTCTAAGAATATTGGCAGTACGCGAGACAGTTTTGTCTAGAGACTGCAGCGTCCATCGACGATGCACTCTCATTATAGTGGCGGACTGCTGTGTTAGCAATCTGGCAACGGTCTAATGCATGTTTTCATATGAGTGTGCTTGCTAATGGTTATGTTGGTACTGATATCTGATCCACATTCCGAGTTGGATAACGCGGAGCGTTTGTGTGTGTGTGTATGTGTGTGTGTGTGTGTGTGTGTGTGTGTGTGTGTAATATTCACTGGCACAGGAACAGAGCATTATGGGGTGACTTATTGCCCCTAACCGGTCTCTGTGGCTGAAGGGCTTGCGAACGCGGTTTGTGAGCCCGTATACCCGGGTTCGAAACACGGCGGTGCTGGTTTTTTCGAAAAAGGTATAGAGGCCGGTCGTTCAGAAAGCAATGGCAAACTACTGAACGTAACACTTGCCTAGTACATCAACAGCAGCTGAAAATGCTGGTGTTGACTGCATTGTAAAATTACAAAATTGTAAGGGATACGCAACACAATTTTTATTTTTTTATTGCCCTTATGTTGTGTATGCGACAAATGACTAATGATCATTTACTTACAAGCATCCAAGGTGCAACAATGTTGATGTGAAGTATTCCTATTTGCAGTTGATGACTATCCGTTTGTGATCTCTGCAATTTCTGACGATCAGCATTTACAGGATGAAACGAACACAGTACAGCTACGCAGTCTGGCTGTATCACTTCTTGCTTCTATCTGTGGCTGAAGATATTTGTCCTTATAAGGTAGTATGAATGCATTGACACATTTTGTTATGTGAATGAAACATTGTAAGAACTACCACGCCTCTCCACAGATATACAGTTTTATATACCATCAAAAGGCGGCATCTCGCAAGCTGAAGAATATTCCCCGTTATTTATTTATTTCATTCTAGGTAAGGAAAACAGTGCTTAAAGTTATATTGAGTCAGTCCTGATATACAGAAGCCAAACATGAATAATTAGCAGACAAGTGAGGAAATATGTGGAAGCTGTGGAGATGTGGTTTTATTGAAGAATAATTAGAAAACAGTGGTGGACACCGTCTCTCAAAGAGGACTGGTCACTTCCATCAGAAGGGGACGTTACACATTACATGGACATGACATTAGAAGGGGACGTTCCACATTACATGGACATGATATTAGAAGGGGCAAGCTGGAGTATGTTGTCACAGCTTGAAGGTGGGGGCGGAGAGGGGAGACCAAGGGAGGAGGTGCTGGGCATGACATTAGAAGGGGAAAGCTGGAGTATGTTGTCACAGCTTGAAGGTGGGGGCGGGGAGGGGAGGGGAGACCAAGGGAGGAGGTGCTGGGCATGACATTAGAAGGGGAAAGCTGGAGTATGTCGTCACAGCTTGAAGGTGGGGGAGGAGAGGGGAGACCAAGGGAGGAGGTGCTGGGCATGACATTAGAAGGGGAAAGCTGGAGTATGTTGTCACAGCTTGAAGGTGGGGGAGGGGAGGGGAGGGGAGAACAAGGGAGGAGGTGCTGGGCATGACATTAGAAGGGGAAAGCTGGAGTATGTTGTCACAGCTTGAAGGTGGGGGCGGGGAGGGGAGGGGAGAACAAGGGAGGAGGTGCTGGGCATGACATTAGAAGGGGAAAGCTGGAGTATGTTGTCACAGCTTGAAGGTGGGGGCGGGGAGGGGAGGGGAGAACAAGGGAGGAGGTGCTGGGCCATAGAAGGGGAAAGCTGGAGTATGTTGTCACAGCTTGAAGGTGGGGGCGGGGAGGGGAGGGGAGACCAAGGGAGGAGGTGCTGGGCATGACATTAGAAGGGGAAAGCTGGAGTATGTTGTCACAGCTTGAAGGTGGGGGCGGGGAGGGGAGGGGAGACCAAAGGAGGAGGTGCTGGGCATGACATTAGAAGGGGAAAGCTGGAGTATGTTGTCACAGCTTGAAGGTGGGGGCGGGGAGGGGAGACCAAGGGAGGAGGTGCTGGGCATGACATTAGAAGGGGAAAGCTGGAGTATGTTGTCACAGCTTGAAGGTGGGGGCGGGGAGGGGAGACCAAGGGAGGAGGTGCTGGGCATGACATTAGAAGGGGAAAGCTGGAGTATGTTGTCACAGCTTGAAGGTGGGGGAGGGGAGGGGAGACCAAGGGAGGAGGTGCTGGGCATGACATTAGAAGGGGAAAGCTGGAGTATGTTGTCACAGCTTGAAGGTGGGGGCGGGGAGGGGAGGGGAGACCAAGGGAGGAGGTGCTGGGCATGACATTAGAAGGGGAAAGCTGGAGTATGTTGTCACAGCTTGAAGGTGGGGGCGGGGAGGGGAGGGGGGACCAAGGGAGGAGGTGCTGGGCATGACATTAGAAGGGGAAAGCTGGAGTATGTTGTCACAGCTTGAAGGTGGGGGAGGGGAAGGGAGACCAAGGGAGGAGGTGCTGGGCATGACATTAGAAGGGGAAAGCTGGAGTATGTTGTCACAGCTTGAAGGTGGGGGCGGGGAGGGGAGAAGATCGGAGACCAAGGGAGGAGGTGCTGGGCATGACATTAGAAGGGGAAAGCTGGAGTATGTTGTCACAGCTTGAAGGTGGGGGCGGGGAGGGGAGGGGGGACCAAGGGAGGAGGTGCTGGGCATGACATTAGAAGGGGAAAGCTGGAGTATGTTGTCACAGCTTGAAGGTGGGGGCGGGGAGGGGAGAAGAGGGGAGACCAAGGGAGGAGGTGCTGGGCATGACATTAGAAGGGGAAAGCTGGAGTATGTTGTCACAGCTTGAAGGTGGGGGAGGGGTAGGGAAGGGAGACGCAGAGGGAGCCCATGAAAGAAGATGCTTGACAGGAAAACCTAATCGCATGAAGGAACGTCGTTATTAGACATAACTAGCAGCACAAGCCAAAGAAGAATGCCATCACCAAAGTCACACGGAATGGACTAAGAAAAAGAAGAAGGTATCTGTTTACCGACAAGCATATTTAGTGGTGGGGTTTGAAAACTGCCAAATAAATGATTCGGCGGGTTGATATTTAATTACATGAGCCAACAACGATAGGTTGCACCATTTATTGTCTTGTAAATTTGGCGACATTACGTCAGGGGCATTCGACAGATTTGCATATCATATGCATTGAATACAGGAATTATACTTTGGCTGAAATATTTAAAATACATAGTCATTGATATCGTTGCATGTGGAGCATTAGTTAACCCCCACGCTAATCGCAAATTCAAAATGAAATCTGTGTGCTGTACACTGGTTGGCACCGCCTAATTGCTAACGCCTCGATGTATTGGAAAAGAGCTTTGTTATTTGCCTAATTTGATAAATGCTAGCTATACACTTCGGTAAATGGGTTTTTAATTTCTGTTTAGGTAGATAAGTTGTTAAGTAGAGTACATATGTACATCTATAAAACGAATAGAGCTAAAATGATATATAGAAAGAAACACTGATGTTTTACATGAATAATGTATTATTTTACTGATTTGTATATATTTTTATTTCCCTATCGAAGCATAAAGTCAGTAAAGTATTGTGGGCGAGGACAGTAACTGGGACTCTTAATTTATAACACCGTGCCATTGTGTATGTGAAGTCCTAGCATAAGATAACACTCATTGTGTAGCTTTACTTTCAGCATTGTCAGTGTGAGAACCCTCATTGTGTATCTTTACTTTCAGGAATGTGAGTGTGAGAACCCTAATTGTGTAGCTTTACTTTCAGGAATGTCAGTGTGAGAACCCTCATTGTGTAGCTTTACTTTCAGGAATGTGAGTGTGAGAACCCTCATTGTGTAGCTTTACTTGCAGGAATGTCAGTGTGAGAACCCTCATTGTGTAGCTTTACTTTCAGGAATGTCAGTGTGAGGACACTCATTGTGTAGCTTTACTTTCAGGAATGTCAGTGTGAGAACCCTCATTGTGTATCTTTACTTTCAGGAATGTGAGTGTGAGAACCCTAATTGTGTAGCTTTACTTTCAGGAATGTCAGTGTGAGAACCCTCATTGTGTAGCTTTACTTTCAGGAATGTGAGTGTGAGAACCCTCATTGAGTAGCTTTACTTGCAGGAATGTCAGTGTGAGAACCCTCATTGTGTAGCTTTACTTTCAGGATTGTCAGTGTGAGGACACTCATTGTGTAGCTTTACTTTCAGGAATGTCAGTGTGAGGACACTCATTGTGTAGCTCTACTTTCAGGAATGTCAGTGTGAGGACACTCATTGTGTAACTTTACTTTCAAGAATGTCAGTGTGAGGACCCTCATTGTATAGCTTTACTTTCAGGAATGTCAGTGTGAGGACACTCATTGTGTAGCTTTACTTTCAGGAATGTCTGTGTGAGGACACTCATTGTGTAACTTTACTTTCAGGAATGTCAGTGTGAGGACACTCATTGTGTAGCTTTACTTTCAGGAATGTCAGTGTGAGGACACTCATTGTGTAACTTTACTTTCAGGAATGTCAGTGTGAGGACACTCATTGTGTAGCTTTACTTTCAGGAATGTCAGTGTGAGGACACTCATTGTGTAACTTTACGTTCAGGAATGTCAGTGTGAGGACCCTCATTGTGTAGCTTTACTTTCAGGAATGTCAGTGTGAGGACACTCATTGTGTAACTTTACTTTCAGGAATGTCAGTGTGAGGACACTCATTGTGTAACTTTACTTTCAGGAATGTCAGTGTGAGGACATGAACATTTTCTGTCAAGAATTGAACCTGACGTCATTTCCGGTACTGGTCGCTGGCAATATCTCCAAACCGGAAAATCTAATACTGGACGTAAGTTCCTGGCCATGTGGTTCCTGAATGGTGTTGTGTTATTTATCAAGTTCATTTCTCTTCGGGCAAGTCACGTGGCTGAAAGGATATACATGCCCGGTCTTTACACTTCCGGTATGATGGTGGCGTAGTACGAAGTTCTCTCCATATACATATTAGTTTAATTTAACCTTTGTCTTCTCGTCCTTGATGTGGGGACGTAAATATCAAGTAACCCAGAAGTTGTAGTGGATTCGCCTGATGGTAAGGGACACTGACAACAGGGAACGCTGGCCCACACACAAGACATCAGACTGATATGGACTACGCCTGATTTCAGAGCCAGCGAAACCAAACAAAGAACATTTCGCTTAAGCATTGCCAACACCAATACCAATGGACAGCACTGGTAGTTTGTTTGATTTTCTTCTTGTGCTTCACATGCAAGAACTTTTATTTATTTCTTCCGTCTTCTTCCCTCACACTCTCTTTTTTATACTCATCATCCAGTGCCCTGCTGGACGGCGTGGGAGATCATGCCTCTCCACAAATTGCCATCTCCGACGTCATGGATCAATTCGTGTGTTGACTCTCTTCCGTGCCATGACACAAGACTGTTAAGAATCTTTTCACGCTGTATTTTTTATCTCTCTTTCCGCAAATATTTCCGGTTGTCACGTGTTTCAGTTTGTGTCTTCTCATAACGTGGCCAAAACACGATGACTGCTACTTTCTAATGTTTACGATAAGTTGTCTTTGTGACTCAGCTTCCCTTAAAATGTCCTGGTTGCTGTTTTTTGTTTGGCTGTCCAATTAATTGTCAGAATGCTTCTATAAAACCACATCTCCAAGTCTCCAGTGGATTTGTTCACCTGTTAACTAATTGTCCACAATTCGTAGCCGTATGTTAAAAGTAGGTCTATGTAACATGTAATAAACTTTTTTATGACTTTCAAGAACAATGGCTTTTTGCAGAAGGCGTTCTTCATTTGATAGAATGCAGTTGTATAGTTATATTTAGATTTGTTGACATGATCAATTGTCAATAAATAGAGGAAGAGAAGTAGAAAGAGAAGTCAATAATATAGGAGGTCTAGAATGGAGCTGTCTGGGATAGCTAAGCTTAGGAAAGCTTGGAGTGAGTTTCTTGAGAAGACAAACCCCATTTGGATATGATCGGTGAAGGAAGAAGAAGAAGGATTCAATAAACACAATATAATAGGGTCGTAGTCATCTATGACTCTCTTAAGATAGCCAAATGCCTTGTCATCTAATTAGTGACGCGTATGAATGGATTAACGAGATTCCCACTGTCCCTATCTACTATCTAGCGAAACCACAGCCAAGGGAACGGGCTTGGTAGAATCAGCGGGGAAAGAAGATACTGTTGAGCTTGACTCTAGTCCGACTTTGTGAAGACACATGAAGGATGTAGCATAGGTGGGAGCGCAAGCACAATTGAAATACCACTACTTTTATCGTTTCTTTACTTATTCAATCAAGCGGAGAGCGGGGCGCAAGCCCCTCGACTCTGGAGTTAAGCGGCAACCGGCGCTCGTCGTCGGCCGCGATCCGCTCTGAAGACAGTGTCAGACGGGGAGTTTGACTGGGGTGGTACATCTGTCAAAAGGTAACGCAGGTGTCCTAAGGCGAGCACCTCACAATGGAAGGACGGCAGATATGCTAGCAACAGACGAGTAATATCTTCGGTGATATCTCCGGCGGGCCTATTCCCGGTGGTCGCGGGATCCGCAAAAGTCAGGCGGGAAGTCTGACGATAGTACACGCATTACAATGTCCGAACACTTGTGATTGACAGTTGTACGCGTCCTATGGTCCAGGCACGTACGAGGCTCTCCCCTCTGGGACTTGGCTGAACGCCTCTAGGTCGGATCCCTTAGGTTCCATGGCCTGGCCATCACTCGCCACCTGCTCGTGGAGGCGAGGTCTCGGAGGTTTGACGCTGAGCCGTCAGCGTCTGCAACCTACCTTGTGCCAGACGTATTGGTTACCCATTCCTCTGGAAAACACGAGGCAAGGCCGAGAGAGGGAACATGTCGTGTGGGCACCACATGTTTCTCTGAAGCTCTGCCCAGGCATTGTGATGGAATTTTGGCCACATTCCAACTCACATACATTGGTCTGTCAAGACTGCAAGGTGTCACTCAATAGGGTCATAACGACAGATGTAAAGAATGCCAGTGTGAAGTGTAATAGTTACAAACTAACTATTTGAAATGGCAGCAGAAGGTAACGTGTTTCTAATGTTTGCTGTTACAGAATAACCAAATCACTTCTATACCGGCGCGGAGATTGCCCGCCAATATGCGAGAGATCTCCTTGACCTATGTTCCCATCGCAACTATTGATGATGACGCTTTTGTCGGATCTACGTCAACACTGGAGACCTTGACCTTCCAAGGCGCACGATTCACTCGAATCCCCGATGTCTTCCTCAAGCTGACAGCCCTGAAACACTTAAACATTTACGATACAGTCATTCAAGATTGGAACCCGGACGCCATGAGGAACATCGGGCCGACCATCGACACGCTAGACCTTAATCGGGTGGGCATGAGTACCTGGCCTACATGGATTCAGTATTTTACTGCAATGATAGCGTTAAATGTCGACGGCTCCAGAATTGCTTCACTTCCTGACAACGCCTTTGACTCGCTGACCAACACGTTACAAAGCCTGTCCATGAACAACGGGACCCTCAGTTCAGTTCCTAAAGCATTGTCCAAACTCAAGGCCTTAACAGCACTGGACCTGGGGAACAATCACATAGTAGATGTGACATTTCTCCCACAGCTCAGTAACCTAAGTTCCTTATCTCTGTATCAGAACAGAATATTTAATGCAACTCTATTGAGCAATGCACTACGAGTGTTTGGACACTCAATGTACACACTGGAGCTCTCGAGTAACTACCTAACCGCCATACCTGATTTATCACTTCTATCAAATGTAGGTACCTTAAGTTTGAGTCATAACAGAATTGCAGACCCACATTCGGGAGCCGTGCCCACATCTGTTTATGAACTTGACCTCACCAATAATTTCCTTCCCTCTATCCCTTCCATCTGGCCCAAACTGCCCGTTGTAACTGCCATGGAGCTGGCATACAACTCTATAACCACAATCCAAACCAGTTACTTCAATAGCTGGACTTATCAAGTAGAGCTGCAAAACAACCTGGTTACAGAGTTGAGTGATACCAGCTTTCCGCCAAATTCTACCGTCAGGGCTTTATATTTACAAAATAATCCGGTTATCGCCATTTCTAACAACGTATTCAGAAATCTTCCTCAACTGGAATACCTATATCTTAGTGCATCCAAACTGCTCCGTCTTCCACTACAGCTGTCCTCTCTAACCAGTTTGACCACTCTGGACTTGAGCGATTCTATCCACCTGGTCTGTACCTGTGTTGAGAAATCGTTGCAGTCATGGATCCATGGGCTTCAGACTGTCAGCGGTGACTGTGGGCTTGTCAGCATACAATATTTCTTCACGTATTTAAGCCCTGGCTGTCCGGATGCAGGAGAATTATTCATTTCTTAAGACGACTTTTTGTTGTTGTATGACCAAACAATTTGATATTGCGCAATATATTCACATAAACCAATGAGAAAGTCCTACTTCAAGCAAATGAAAAATGTAATAAGATCGGAGATCTTAGACGTAGTCAGTCACAGTTTTTGGACACGTTAAGAGAAGAAATAAATTACAGAACCTGGTGACAAGTGGTAAGATTAAGGGGGAAAGAACAAGGAGAATGCAGAGAAGTAAATCTCTTTACGGTTTGGCTACGTGGTGAGATCACGTGATCTAGTGAAGTGACGAAACATGACCGCCCGCATCTATCGGTATAGCACATAATGAAAAGATTCATGTAAATTAGAAATGTGTATGTTGTGACACTTCTATAAATAAATCAAAACTGTTAATATCGTAATAAACATTTATATACACTGGGCCTGTTCATACCAGGATATTTGTACAGTATGATATTTATTCAGGTACACTATTTATAGCTTGACAGCTCTATACATAACATGACTCTTGATACTGTTATAATATTCAGATACATAATTATACCATGACACCTCTATAAATAACATTACCCTTGACACGGCCATACATATTCAGATAAATGTTTATGGCATGACACTTATAAATAACAAGCTCTACACACGGTCATAGACATTCAGATAAATATTTATATCAAGGCACATCTATAAATAACACAACTCTTGACACGGTCACACACATTCAGATAAATATTTATATCATGATGCATGTCTATATAGCGGGCTCACTAGTCAATTATATAAGAAACTGTGCTGATAATGCCATGGGCGCTGTGGACCCGGGTTAGACTGCCGTGCTCGTAGGCTGCTACAGTGATTGAATGATTGGACACCTAGTGCGACGGTGATTGAATGATTGGACACCTGGTTCTTAGTGCAGTTAGCCCTGCCAGTCGTGATTGAGTTATGACATAATAGACACACAGTACGAGACACTGCCTATACAAATGTCAACTCTGTATCACGTAGCCCGCTGCCCACAGAAATAACACTGTATATAACATACACACAGCAGGAGACACTGCCTATACAAATGTCAACTCTGTATTACATAGCCCGCTGTCCACAGAAATAACACTGTATATAACATACACACAGCAGGAGACACTGCCTATACAAATGTCAACTCTGTATTACATAGCCCGCTGTCCACAGAAATAACACTGTATATAACATACACACAACAGGAGACACTGCCTATACAAATGTCAACTCTGTATTACATAGCCCGCTGTCCACAGAAATAACACTGTATATAACATACACACAACAGGAGACACTGCCTATACAAATGTCAACTCTGTATTACATAGCCCGCTGTCCACAGAAATAACACTGTATATAACATACACACAGCAGGAGACACTGCCTATACAAATGTCAACTCTGTATTGCATAGCCCGCTGTCCACAGAAATAACACTGTATATAACATACACACAACAGGAGACACTGCCTATACAAATGTCAACTCTGTATTACATAGCCCGCTGTCCACAGAAATAACACTGTATATAACATACACACAGTAGGAGACACTGCCTATACAAATGTCAACTCTGTATTACGTAGCCCGCTGTCCACAGAAATAAACACTGTATATAACATACACACAGCAGGAGACACTGCCTATACAAATGTCAACTCTGTATTACATAGCCCGCTGTCCACAGAAATAACACTGTATATAACATACACACAACAGGAGACACTGCCTATACAAATGTCAACTCTGTATTACATAGCCCGCTGTCCACAGAAATAACACTGTATATAACATACACACAGCAGGAGACACTGCCTATACAAATGTCAACTCTGTATTACGTAGCCCGCTGTCCACAGAAATAAACACTGTATATAACATACACACAGCAGGAGACACTGCCTATACAAATGTCAACTCTGTATTACGTAGCCCGCTGTCCACAGAAATAAACACTGTATATAACATACACACAGCAGGAGACACTGCCTATACAAATGTCAACTCTGTATTACATAGCCCGCTGTCCACAGAAATAAACACTGTATATAACATACACACAGCAGGAGACACTTCCTATACAAATGTCAACTCTGTATTAAATAGCCCGCTGTCCACAGAAATAAACACTGTATATAACATGCTAAATGTTGCTTGTCCCTTGCTGGAAGTTGCGGTCAAACTCGAGTTGATTTCCGAGCAATTACATGTTCAGTAATATGCCATTGCCATCTCCGTGGCGAATGTCTTACGGAGGCGATTCTAAGCCCGCTTTTCTGCGTTCGAAACACGTCTGCGACCGATTTGGCAGCACACCGCGTTGCACTAGGTTTTAACAAATTGGTATGGAAGCCGGTCGAATAGAAAGCAAAGGCAAACTACTGTACGTAAACTTGCCAAGATATCAAAAACAGCATTAAAATGTTGATGTTGACCGCGATGTCCTGTAATGAAAACAGGATATGCATTTTTTTTAAAAAAATTAAAAAAATATGCCATTGATTTCTGAACAAGAAGTTAACGATTGAAGTCCAATTGACTGGTGGGTGGAGGGAACCCACTACCCAGCACTTGTGCTACATCAAAGGAAATATGATCCTAGAGCAAGATGACGAGAAGAAATTGACGCCCAGGAAGTTTAAAGACTAGCACACAAGCGTACAAAGCTTTCGGTCACGCTGACCTCCCAAGTGTCTTCTGCTGTATGACTGACTGAACCACATGCCCACCACGCCCCAAGGCAATGACTGATCCACAACTTCACTGTTAGGTAAGTGTCATCTGGAGGTTACAGCAGAACTGGGACAACGGACACGAATTTGAGGAGAGGTACATTTAATGAAAAGTGGTGAGAACACCACTGTGGATAGAAAGATAAATAAAGATATCTTGAAGAAATTAACTCACAGAGATGTAGTTCGTCCACCAAGAACGATGATATTCAGTCATTTCATCCAGTGGGGATGAAAGTTTGCAGCCGTGAGTTTCTAAGATGGCTAGTAAGGCCTATTGTGGCTCGAAATGTTCTTTGACAATGTGGGCAAAGAATGATTGATGTTCTGGGAGGAGGATCTCCTGCAGTGGTTTTCTTTTTTTCTGTAAAGACTTTTTTTTTCCCCACAGCTGTTCTGTTTGCTTCACAGGTGACTACGCACTTGAGTAATGATGCACGCCACAAATTTCGGTCGTTGACATCAGTATCTCAAGTGTCATGATAAATTCCAAATACTTTTAATGAGATCTTCAGTGTCTTTACAGCTTTCCTCTGGCCGTCTTGGCAGCATTTACCACAGCGCAGCTAATCGTAAAAATTTCGTTTATGGAGCCTGCGATCTGGCATGCGAGTCAAGTGACCAGCCCAGCAAAGCTGATTCTTCATTAGGAGAGTGTGGATACTGGGCATGGACGCACTTTCTGGGACTTCAGTGTCTGGTATCTTGTCTTGCCATTGAATCTTCAATATCTTCCAAAGACAGACTGTAAGGAAGTGGTTTAATTCCCTGGCGTGTCGCTGGTACACAGTCTAGGTTCCACAACAATATAGCAGAGTGGATAATACAACAGCTTTGTAGAATTTCAGCTTTTTAAGCAGGCTTATTCCATTTGTGTCCCACACATTTGTATACAGTCTGACAAAGGCCACGCTGACCTTGGAGATTCTTACATTCACTTCGTCAACAATTGTAGCAGTTTGTGACACAGTGCTGCCAGGATAGGGGAATTTGTCCACAACACATAGTCGATGACCATTCACTTTGATATTTGGCACGGTGTGATTAATACTTGGAGCTGGCTGGTACATAACTTCAGTCTTCTCCAAGTTGATACTGAGCCCAAAGTTGCCACAGGCACATGAGAAACGTGAAACATTGTGTAACACGTCTGCCTCTGAGTTGGCATATAGAGTGCAATCGTCAGCAAACAGGAGCTTTCTGATAGTGTCGCTTGTAGGTTTATTATTAGATTTCACCCTTCTGAGATTGAATAATCCTCCATCCATGCGGTAGTTAATGTATATTCCATTGTCGTTGTTTTCGAAGGCATCCGTCAGCATAGCTTAAACCATGAGGCTGAATTGTTTTGGTGACAGGACACATCCTTGCTTCACTCCATTGGTGACAGGACACATCCTTGCTTCACTCCATTGGTGACAGGAAATGGCTCAGACAATTCGCCTTTTTCATGTACTCTTGACTGCATACCATCATGAAATAACTGCACTATTTGAGCCTAACTTTCGTGGGAAGCCGTATTTTGCCATAATCTTCCACAATCACTCTCTACTGACTGTATCGAAAGCCTTGGTAGGATAAATGAAAGCGGTGAACATTTCGGAGTTCATGTCCTGGCATTTCTCTTGTATCTGCCTTGCAGCGAGATTCATGTCAACAGTTCCTCGTTCTTTTCTGAAGCCACATTGACTCTCAGGAAGAAAACCTTGGTCGAGATGGGCTATGAGGCGATTGAGAAGAATTCTGGCGAGTATCTTCTCTGCAATTGAGAGCATGGAGATGTCTCGGTTTCCAATATGTTTCTAGCACCGTGAGACCAATACTGACCATATCAATCATCGTAAGCCCAATATTGACCACATCCTTCACAGAGAGCCCAGTAATGACCATATCACTAACCGTGAGCCCAATACTGACCACGTAAGCCAAGTAACAGCAAGGTGGCAAGATGGTCCCTTCTTCTGCAGGACTATAGCTATGAGATTAACCATATAAAGGGTTCACAAAACTGTCTTGCAGATCTCTTGTCGAGATGTCCATACAACGAACCGAATACCCAGTCAACACCAGAGCACAGTGCAGAGGGTGTATAAAACTGCAACGTAGATAGTGCTCAGTACCACAGCCAATTGTGACAATGTGTCAGTAACGCTGTGTACAACAATGTGATAGGGTAGATTGTATCTCCCAATGTATATAACATATGTACATGTTTGTATTCTTATTATTATCATGCGAATGAATGCGTGTATAATTGTGAGATATGGGAAAGAATGGAATCAGTATCATGTAAACCAATGTGTTGTATAACTGTGAGATATGAGAAAGAATGTAATTATTATTGTAAATACATAAATATTGTAACAACCAGACACTACAGAGAAGTGTCACTGGACAACACTACAGGATCCAGGAAGTTACCAAGCCACTACAACGTGAGGTAATCCGGAAGGTATCCAGATCGAGGTGTCCAAGACGTCTTAACAAGGTACGAAAGATGACGGCGACAGTACAATCCGAGCAGAAGACGGAAGAGACGATCCAACAGCTTATAGTAACAACTACTACTCCGTTTATATAAGATCCATCCAGAACGGACCAACGTTGTATGAATGACACCACAACACATGTAATAGTACAGCTGTATACTTCCGATTTTTTGCATATTAATATTAAAAGTTATCAGACTACGCTAAAAAGTCTATAAATGTATGAAAATTGTATTAAATTGTAAGTTAAAATATTTCCATATACGGAATTGTATATGTCGATTTTTATAAGATGTAATCTCAGCATCATAACTTGATTGCTTCTTTACAAACGTGACTTTTTGTGCACATTGGTCAATAAGGATCAAATTATGACACTAAGAAATAAATTTACAGTGGTAATTTATGTCTTGTAAACGACAATAAATTATTGTTCCTAAATTTTTTGGTAGAATAACCAGGGGACATTACTCTAAATTGTTGGGGATATGTAAATATGTATTGTAACCATTAACATGTGTGCTTGAGAAGTTAGTTAGTTAGTTAGTCGCAGTTCCAACTTCACAGCAACGGGTCGTCCCCATTATGCTCCGTTCCTGTGCCAGTGAATATCACACAAAATGCTCCCCACTGCCCAATGTGAAAAGTGGAAAAGACAGGAGTCTCGACAAACAACAGCCCGCACAGATACACTGTGCATAATGCCGCCACCAGAATGTCAACACAATAGTCCCCCACAAAACACCCAGTTCATTTCTGATGGAATCGGCAGTCATTTTCCCATCTGGATGTTTCCTAGATGTTCACCCACACAGTCCACGAAATACAGTTCATCGTCGATGGCAGTGGCAGTCAACCAGAAGCCCAGCAGCCACGCATTTCTGCATAAGGCAAAAACCGGTCAACTCTGGGACATAGCCATCTGCCATCGCTCCGAACATGCAGTCATGTTCCAAAAAACCTCGGGCAGATTCAAAAGCATTTCACATGAAACTCACAGCTCACAGTGTCGCGCCACGCACTCACTCAGTAGCAGGGCGACGGAACCATCAAGCCTCCTTAGTCGCCTCTTACGACATGCGTGGTAGGCTGCAGTGTTGCTATTCTTTGCTTCCCTTATGGGCCCCGACAACACACGGGAGGTGCTTGAGAAATAACATGTCAATGTAACGTCGTTTAGATATGGACAGTATATTGCCAAAACTGTTGACCTTCATTAGAAACTCTAAACAGAGTTCTGATGATGGAGCTATCTCAGAGGGAGATGCTCACGGCTTGACCTGATGATTTTAGTATTTTTGTTCTTGGTTGTGAGGTAGGGGCCAGTTTAGCCGATACCTACCGGACTAGCTGTGTCACAGCGAGGTAATGCCCATGAAATAGATTGTACTTGACTGTTGTACTTCATAGTGCAACATAAGTGGTGTATACATATTGTTTACTATTCACCTGTATATATTTATTATAATTGTTAAGGTATAATGTTCGACTTTGACATGTTAGAATAACACCTAGATATATATTGTACATGAAAGGAAATCCTTTCATGAAAAAGGGGTGTGGAGAGTGTCAAGGTCTCACATCCGAGGTTGCGACGCGTTGTCTGTACCAACGCCAGACAACATAACAACACGCAACCCTGAGTGATGTTAAACACTGCAGAGAGAACGCGGCGTCTTCGACGACGCCCGGATAAACAGCCAAGCACAGCAATTGAGCGAAGCTTAAACGACCGCTGGTCAGCAGTACACCCCGTGAACCGTGCAGGGGTCACACTAGCTGACGTGAGCGCCGACTGGCGTGTAGCGTGTAGAACGCCAGAACTGGCAGACGGGTTTAGGTGTTTGAATGGACAGGTCGCATGGGTATGCGAGGAGTGTTTGAATCTGCATTGAGAGCTAGCCTGCACGACAGTGGGAGACTGATTCGAACGCTTGAATAGTTTGACTTGTAAGTGAGATGTTTATTGCTTGCATGTATTATTATGTATTGTAGTGATATTGTTCATGCCGTAATGATTGCTATGGATTGTCATTGTGCGATGTTTGTGCGATAATAAATGCAGCGCGTAAATAAAGCGTGTGAATAATACTTTCGGATATTCACTTCGTGTGATTTGATAGTTTGATATTGCTTCACACTTGCCAGAAAACGAGCTACTTGTCTTGCTCTACGCAAGACTCTGACAGACACATTATGTTAGGTTTGAACTGTTTTTCTCAGAAGCAAATTTTCCTCTCGCAGGAGCGTGACTTCTGCCTTGAGACCTGTCAAAGAGCTGCAAGGAACCTAATAGAGAAGATAGAGGTAGAACTATGGAAAGAGATCTAGACAGGATCCAGAGAACATAGCTATCTAGGAAATAGGGACAGAAGTACGAGTGAGAACTATAAATAGTTCTCCGACTGGACACACTCGTGTCCAAAAAGGGGACACTGTAAGACGTGAGCTGGAGTTTCCCACAATAGAGTGGGGAAACCCGCATCACGAGAAGTGTCAAGGAAACACCAGACAGTTGACCAGCTACTAACTGCGTGCTGGAACTCCGAGCACGCAAACTAGCTGTTGCACGTACTGATCGTGGCTGAACACGCAACGAATATCGTCAGACCGCGACTCGACAGCGTAGAGGACAGACGACCGTATTCGCTCTGAATACTTTGTTGCTTATAAAGGACAATAACAATAGTTGTGACTTAGCCTTAGCTTCGATAGACATTACCATCGTTCTCATCGTTCACAGAACATCATTACGATATACCATGATGTGTATTACCTATGTGATTATCCGCTCGCAGAGCTACTGTACAACGAGCTAATAAACTTGTATTATATTTGTATTCGTTTGTACGTTCTCATTTCGAGTGGTACAAAAGCGGAATCCTTGTATGCCTGTCAAAGTTAAGTTGTTGACAGGCAGGATCCGATTTGGTGTCAGAAGGTGGGGCTTGAACCACCTTCAAACACTTTTCAAGACCATTTTCCCACATAAAGTGTAAAAATGTGTACTAAAATACGATGTATTATTCCATCGAGGTGAATTTAGAAATTTAAATTGGGATTTCTGTAAACGGTAAATATGTATTTAAATCACAAGTTTAACGTTTATTTTTGAATATTTGTGGTATTACTTTCATTATGTCAACATTCATCGAATTTACCAACGAACTTGTGCAAAGTCAAATTTATTTTGTACATTAGTAAATTAGAAGTCAAGCTAAGGTCATACAGCACAGCTCAGTCAGAGACTAGTAGATAGTGAAGACAAGACGACAATCGACTGTTCATGCGACGATTCATCTCACAATCATTTAACGATCCATTAATACGATCATACTATTCATATCATTATATCATCCATATTATTCACATCACATTTGTATTTTACCGATCGTAAGAACTTTAACATTCAAATTGTTCACCACCATGTATTTTGCAACATATATTATGTCCTAATTGTTGATGCTCTATAAAACAGAGACATCACGAGTACGAGCAAGCCTATCAATTCTGTGTGCGCAAGCCTATCAATTCTGTGTGCGCAAGCCTATCAATTATGTGTGTGCAAGACAGCGGTGTAACATCCCGAGGGGCCGTATTTTCATCTGATTAGATGAGTATTTTTTCGCTATTTTGATAAGCAGTATTAACAATGCATCTTAATTTTCAGTTTGTTCTCTCTGTTGACGATTCTACCATCTATCGTGAGGCTTGGGACATCAGCTCTCAGAATCCTGTTGTCCAGAGAGCACCACAAAACAGCTGCCTTTTCTGGATGGATGACAGCACTCATTTCTGTGAACCAGTCAATCACATTGTCTACTGTCGCCTGTAATTCCTGGGCTGTTTGCTCCCTATCTCTCCCCTGCCTATACGCAAGAATATTATCTGCAAATGTTAGTATCCTTCCAACCCCTGGTGCTTCTAGGTTTGCAATCTTGCTCATATACACGTTAAAGAGCACCGGTGAGATTGCGAATCCCTGTGGCAGTCCCGGAGTTAGAATATGTGGCTCTGAGGTCCATGCACACGGACGGAGAGCAACCCGGCGAGAATGTAGGACGGCTGCTATCCAGTTCACCAACCAAAGATTGACCCCCTTCTCCATCATTACGGTCATCGAAATATCATATTGAACTCTATTGTATGCATCCTCGAGATCAAGCGCTACCGCCATCGTTTCCTATCTACTCTGGAACCCCTCATAAACATCAAAGGCAAAAGTTGCTGCCTTTGACCAGGTATCTTTTCCTGTCCTGTAGCTCCCCAGACCTCTTGGAAGAAGCTTCCCCCTTTCCAAGAACTCTTGCAGCTTGACAGCGACTATCTTCTCTAGAACCTTCCCAAATGTATTTTGAAAGGCGATGATCCTAAAGCCACTAAGCGTTGAATGATCCTTGAATGGCTTTGGGACAGGGATGAGATAGCCGTGCACCCAATCCTGCGGTACTGATGCTGTCCTAATGCTCTGGTTAAAGCAGTCGGTCATTTCCTGTAGGTCTGGATCGCTCAAAGCCTTCATGTGGCCATACCTAACCCCATCTGGCCCTGGTGCCGTGTCGTTTGCCTTTTTCAAAATATGTTTAACATCTTCAACCCGTATGAAGTCTTCATAATGCATATTCTTCATGGTGCCAGATAATCCCTCTCTAACTGCATCTCTGGTATCCGCATCATTATGATTGGTCTGCTCTAAAAACCTCTAGAGAAACGCCTCCCCTTTCTCTTTGTCTGTTGTCACGCGCACACCATCATCTCTATCAATTGTTCCCACTGTCATAGTCCGATCTTTTCTTTGCATTTGTCTGTGCAGTATCCAGAATTTTCGCAGTGTTTTATCACCTCCAATGTCCTTCATGAAACATTCCCATTTTGCGTTTTTGGTCTCTGCAGCACAGCGCTTGAAGACCTCCACCTTATCCGCGGTGTCCACTTCCTCTCGTGAGCTTCGGGGTGTCTGACGCACTTTCCTTAACTGCTTCACTGCAGCTCTCTCTTTGCTTTCCAAGCCTGGTCTACTTCTGGGGTCCACCATGGGGGCTGCAAAAAAGGAGTTTTAACATTCCTGTTGCAAGCCCGCTGTTTGAGGCGTCCAAGAAGGCTATCGGTCCACTTATACTGGAAGTTCTTGCGCGCTCTCCCAGCCTTAACTTTCCTGGCTTTAGAGATCAGGACTGAGCATGCCCCTCTATGAGGATCAACGCAATGAAATCTTCCACAGCTGTGTTTAGATCTTGAACAAAACATTGCTAATTGCGAACAGCGTCCGTGACATCTTTGCCAATTCCATTTATTACTCTTCCGCTCACTTGGGCGCCTCTGCAACCACCCCTTCCTCGCTTATTCTCCCGCCCAGTGGCTCAGACAATACCTGAGCTTATGGCGGTATTGACCTTTGACCCGCTGACCATACATCCGGATCATACAATCCACTGGTTGTCGTCTAACGCGCGTCAGCCGCTCCCAGCTAGGATACAGATTCAGATAAGTACCCTTAATAGTGTCATGTAGTGTGTTTCGTGTAGTTTTGTGTCGGTTTGTGTTTGTTTGTTCTGTGTTGACGAAAGCTTTGGCCGCGACGTCCAATTTGTTTCTTGTAATCGTGCTTCTGTAAAGCTCACAATCTACCTCTCGTTGTTTGGGGATTCATTCATTGCATGGGAGACAATCATGTACAAAATGTCTGTATATGTTACAAAGGGACACAACAATAGTAACTTCTTGTTTTGAACAATAGGCAGTCTATTTATTTAAGTACATTATAAGTATATAATCAGCTTGGGATCTGTCTCAACATACATTCAACCGCCGAAGTATTAAAACTCACACTTGAATGAATGTATGTAACAAAAGTCGCTCACCTTGAAAACTGATATAATTTTGAGATAAATCCTTTTATTTCGGATCTGCTCTCTTTTAGACAAAATGAACACAACACTGCCGTATCATATAACGGGGCCCTAACACGGGCACGGGACGTTATATATGTTAATACAACTTGGCCGTTCATCTAATTCTATAATTATCCAATCTCCTAAAGTATATTGCAGCTAATGTCCAACATAACTCGTTGTCTATACTTGATATATGTCCCGGTCCTGAGTATGACAAGAATGCTATATCACGGAGCTTTCAGGGAAAAATACGCACAGCCGTCTTGATCTCCTTTCTCGAAGTCACCTCTGTTGCTGTCTTGACGATGCTTACGTCGTCCTTAGTTTTCCCTAGTGGTCAAGTCATTCTATTGTTAGACTGGGAATCTCCTAATTCCCATAATGTGGTGCGTGCAATCGTGACCACTATGTGGCATAATGCCCCCTCCCAGAAAAAAAAATGCTATGTCATTTTTTTCCTTTCATAATCATCATATATGATACTTACAACTGTAACCATAATTTTCTTTTACCCACCACCACATAGTTCTAGGATTTACCACATCCTTAACCCTCAAAAAAAAAAAATTATAAATGCAACATAATGGGCACGCCCACCTGTCCGAACCTTACGTCGGACGTCGTGTGGCTGATCCTATGGATTCAGCTCAACTAATAACCATATTAGTCCCTACCTTGTCCTAATGACAAGTGTGTCCTAACTCTAGGTATTACCATGAGTTTCGGACGAGGGTAATAATGCAGATTTCCCAGTCACCATGTTAGTCGTAGTCGTTACTTGTTGTTGTATTGTCATGATATACTTAATCATTCATTTAATGGGTAGGGTGCTTGTTTGTGACTCCACCTTAACTTAACCGATATTTCCTTTGGGATTTGAACTATCATTCAATTATATCTCCTTGATTAGCTCATGTTATGCTGATTTATCAACATATATATATATATATATATATATATATATATATATATATATATATATATATATATATATATATATATATATATAACATAAAACATATCATCTTGTCAATGTGGACCCACAATTCATAATGAACTAAAATAAACGTTAATTACTCTTGTGTAACTCTAATTAATAAACAATTAACATCACATGTCTTTCAACATCACATTTTGATACTTAAGTCTTTTTATGACTGTCTTCTGATTTTCCACCAGCAAGCACCTGTGTCCGTTCATAAATTTCATCCTTGCCATGTCTCTGTTTTGAACACATATCAGATAAAATGTACCTTCACTCTATTTATAATATTTAATCTAACAAACTATATTATCATGTTGTCTATTGTCATGTTGACCTTCTAATACGGCTTTGTATATAACTATTATTATGAACTATGAACTCAATTTATATCAACAAGAACTATAACTATAATTCAACAATTCAACTATAACTAATCAACATGAAAATTCTACTATTCTATAATCGACTCAGAATGTCAGCAAGATTATTGTCTTTTCCAGGAATGTGGCAAATGTCAAATTCATAGTCCTGTAATAGTAATGACCATCTATGTATTCTAGAATTCTTCGGATGACCCGATTTGAAAATTTGTAACGGTTTGTTATCCGACAGAACCAGAAATTTCCTACCTAGTAAGTATCTAGAGAACTTCTCAATACTTTCAATTAAAGCTAGAGCCTCTAATTCAGTAACAGCATAATTTCTTTGAGTTTCAGATAGCTTTTTACTGAAATAAAGAATAGGATGTAGTTTCCCCTCATGCAATTGAAGTAATACAGCTGAAATAGCATGTAAACTAGCATCCGTTTGTAAAACAAAATCTTTTGAAATATCAGGTAATTTCAAAATAGGATATGTACTAAATAGAGTTTTTATTTGTTGTGATAATTTCTCATGATGCTCTGTCCAACTATTTTTATAGGTCTGTAATATAGATATATACATGTGAAAAATCATACATTTCAAAGATTTAAGACTTTTTAAGAAAATAACTCAATTATATTCTAATATTATGACTCAACAAGAATAAATCCTTAACCAATTCATCATAATAAAATAACAATATATTTACTAACAATTATCTGTAAAATAGAGAACTAAAATATTTTCACACACCCAAGTGTGGAGATATGAGATAGTGTGAACACTTTGAACAAATATAAATTTAGATCTAAAAAATTCTAAGTAATAAGACTGTAAATGTGTCTGTAATTTTGTGTTAATATGAACCTAACACTTTCATCCCATTCTATTTTTCTTTTATTCTTCCCTTTTATTCTATTTCTTTCTCTCTTTCTTTCTTTCATACTTATGGTGTTTCCGTACTGCACGTATGTTCATATTTGTACTTTTCAACTTTGTTAAATTGAACACTGTCATAACTTTCACTCGTATATATAACGACAATAAAGTATATTTGATTAATTTGTAGCAGAAACAAGCCAAGCAAATAAAGTACGCATTAATTAATGCATCGTAATTTTGTTTGTTATTATTGACTTGTGTGTAAATTTTCTTGAGTGATTGAATGACTGTACTTTTATTCGCAATATCATCAATATATGCCTTTGTTTGTGAGGCTGTGTTTGTGACTATGGATGTAACCTGAGATAAAGTCAATTTAAGCCAACTCAACATGTTTGTCATAAATATGGTTACAACATCCCATTTCATCTGTTGTTTGTACCTATTGTGTTTAACTTTTGTTCTATTTTTGTGTGCCACACTGTTGTTATTACCAGTCAGTTGAACTTTTAATGAATGTGTAATTTCTTCTTCTTGTGTTGTTGTGAGTATCACATCAGGTTTGCGTTCTATAGTTTGAGCGTAATCTTTGACATCTGCGATGTTACCAATTATCAACCCAGCACATGGGTTTGGCAGTACTGCTGCGCACACTCGACCTTTATAGTATGGGCATTTTATACTGACCCATGCAGTTTTGTACATTTCTATTGTACCCCCAAATGTCCTGCACTCAATACTTTTACCTGTATAATCACTTTCTCTTATGAGTTTGTGATTAACACCTGTAATATCGGACCCTGTGTCTCTAAAACAGGTTGTTGGTAAACCATTCACCAACGCTTGATGTATCGTCAGAGTACATTGAAGAGTGTCTGCTGCATTTGCTTCATGAATATGTCTCTTATTGGCTGATGTAAGGTCATCATTACTATTATGACATTCTTTACCTGTTTTGTTATTGTATGACTCTATTATGGCTGCGTGTGTGTCCTCTAGATCATCTGATTCGCTACTACTACTAGACAACACATATGCGATACTCGCTTCCTTCCAGGAATTTCTCATTGGACAAGACCTGCTTGTGTGTCCGTACGCCCTACATGAGAAACATTTAATGCTTCTTTTAAAAGAGTCATACTTACTTCTCTTCTTAGTAATAATGTCTTTCAGATATGCGATATAACCTGGATGTTTATCACACATCTCTAAGTTTCCGTGCGATAATCTACAATACTGACATCTGGTGAATTGGCCTTTCCTTGGTCTATCACCTTCTCTATTGTAAGGACTATTTCTATTGCTACCACTACTAAACTTTCTAAACTTACTATTTCCTCTTTGAAATTTTCCACTTGCTCTTATCACTAATTCAGGTTGTGTACAGTTAGCAAAAATATCCCTATGTGCATTGAAATAAGATTCACCCTTATTCTCCATTTCACTTAAACTTTTACATTTGTTTTCCATAAGAAATACTGACATAGGTTCTGGTATTGCAGACAACATTCTGTCTCTGATAATTAAGTCTCTCACTTTCTCATAACTATCATTAATATCCGCAGCCTTACACCACTTATCAAAACTAGAAGACATTTCCGAAGCGAAATCCAGGAATGTTTGATTCGATTTCGGTGTAAGTGTTTTAAACTTAGTCCGTAAACCAGATTCATCCAAAGAAAAATGTGATAGCACCCGATCGAGCATATATTTGTAGTTCGTACGTAAATCCTCAGGAATTAACTCTATCACTTTCAACGGCTCTAACGCGAGGTGACGATGAAACAAAATCGGTACGTCCTTCTCCGGTACCTTGTAATACTTTACGAGCACTTCAAAGTTGGTTAACAATGAACTAACTGATTCACCTTGTTGAAAATTCCTGAATAAACCTTGGTACTTTTTCACAGGATCGTTCTGTTTAGCCAGAATTTTCTCTCGTTCGATTTCAGCTCCACGTTCCATCTCAAGCGTCTTGACCTTATGTTACCTTCAACCTCCTTGTCCTTCCAGAGTGTTTCTGTAGCAAGTCGCTCTTTATCAAACGCCAATTGTTTTTCTTTCAATTGCATTTCCATAATTAACTTCTCTTTTTCTGCTGCAATTGTTTCGCGTTCCACGGTTAATTCTCTTTCTCTAGCCTCCATTCGTTCTCGTTCCAAAACTATCTCATTTTGTCTGATAGCCATCTCTTTTTCTTTCAGTTCTCTCTCAAGAGCCATCTGAAGTTGTTTGGTTTCCTTTTCCGATGCCAATCTTTCCTGTCTTTCCTCCTTCTCACGTGTGGCTTGAAGTTGTCTTTCCTCCTTGTCACGTTTCTGTTGTTCACTGAACTCAAGCTTTGCCCAATTTCGAAGCTCAGCACCAGTTAGACCAGACTTCTCACCCATTTCAAAAAAATATTGCACTGTAGACATCTTCTCTTCTTTTCCCACCTGTAAAATGCTATCTGGCTTAAATAAATATAGTAGTAGGTAAGAGAAGAAAAGAATCGACAAGAATTGTGATATTGTCTCAACTCACTATCACTTAGATAGTAAGGTAAATCTCGTATCACCGTTGAGAAAATATAGACTCAATTAAATTTGTAGTGTAAATTCGAACACAACAAAAGAATCAATCAAATATATCTATAATGAACGAAACAGATCTAAATTATAGAATAAATATAAAGAAATATGTCTAATATACAATATGTGTGACGCAAGACAACTAATAATCATAAGAGACGATCGATGACTGACGTAAATACATATTACTGTTTACAAACGATAACAAAATTTTATCCCCATTTTTGACGGATAATGTTCCTACTATACTACTAACGTAAAGACGAGACTATAATATTGTGGTGACGCCCGCAAGATCAAAACCAAACAAAATTAATTCGTAATGACCTGGCGCTTGTCAACCCACAAATCACTTCACGAACTAATCAAGATATCAGATATCATTAGCTCATCAAGGCCTTCTAACCACCCGCAAATAAAATAAATAGCCTTATTATGAGTCAACATAACAACAATCAACAATGAATAACAATTACTGGCCCTTTCCCGGCTCTCTTGTACATAGATAACCGAGTAGAGTTCCTGTCGTTCAAAAATTTTGACATATAATTGTATCGATCAGTTCATTAAGAAATTGATCCGTGGTCACCACTCGAGTATTGGTATGTTTGTTGATTTATACCCGAGAAGCTGTGTCCACGTTGCTCCTGGCTTGAACGATAGTACAATTAACTTGTACTACTTTCACCCTGGACTTATGAAGTCCGTAACCAACCCATAACACGTAGTTGGCTGTAGTGTTACGACGACGTTTGAATTTTTCTGCAGCCTTATTGTGATAAGTTTAGGCTGTTGTAGGTATCCGAATGAATGATGCCCACAGTGAAATCAATAGATCTGCTTGCATCCAGTTCTGGTACATAAAGTCCAATGCGTGAACAAGCTGACTGTGTCTGGTGTCACGATGAAAAATGGTAGTTGTCAATCCGTGTGATAGTGTACGTCTTTCCTGGCGTCAGAGTCTTGAGGAACATGTAACGTTTCGATGCGTTTCAGGTGCAGTGTAGTGTCCAGTAGTATCTTGATGTGTATAATGTCCTTTAATGTCCCGATATAATAAATATAACTGTCCCAATGTGAATCGTTATCGATTAAATACCTTGAACAATTGGGTACTATGTGACATTAAAGTCTATCTGTATTCTTCGACTTCAAATCAAGTGAGTGTACACGTGTTAGATTTCCTGCCTGCTGAGGTGTAATGATAACGTGTCTCTATGTATTCTGTCAGATATCCCGTTGTAACTCGTAAATATATATTGAAGTTTCCCGTGAAGAGTAAAGTTCAAAGTAATGAAGTGGTACTGTGTCAACTTAATCTGCATATGTGTCCTCCTATTCTTGATACTCGTATGTTAAATGTGTGGGTACTGGCAATATCGTACCATTCCTGTGTGTAGTTATATCAGTGTCATAAGCGTGAAAGTAAGTGTTCTTTCTCCTATTATAAGTTTGATTCACTGCTTTGTTAACAGAGTGGAAATGTCGTGTAGGAAGCTAACGCCTCCTTCTTCTGTACCAACAACACATTATAAGTCGAGTGTGGACTCAAACGATCCGTAAACCAAATATATCAGTTGTGTTTACTTCTTCATTACTGTATTGTGCTTCACTTTCCCAAACTTGGACAATATTATGATCGTATTTAACTATTTACTATTGTTTCAATAATTTGCTGTTATTAGATACACGTAATGTTCATTATCTGTTTCTGCTCGTGCGCACCATGTATGTAGACCAGTTAATATAGTATAGTGCAATCTTTATTCCTTTCTTTCCACTCATAAACTTCTCAAACTGTGGCACTTATGAAGGACTAGTTTAATTAAATTATTTAGTCACTTTACCTGCAGATAATCGTCAAACAATAAGTATGTTGGCGTTACTCACGATCTTTCGGCAACTGCCATGTTGGCGCATTCTGTGTACTCCTGATGTCTTCTCGTGCAAAGGAATTTATCATCGTGGCGCGCATTCATTGTATCTTTACTTTTGATATAGCGGGAATCAATCGTCGCTTGTTTGCATTACACCATTGTTTCCTCGGATCGAAGTCCCCACGTGTCTCAACATACATTCAACCGCCGAAGTATTAAAACTCACACTTGAATGAATGTATGTAACAAAAGTCGCTCTCCTTGAAGACTGATATAATTTTGAGATAAATCCTTTTATTTCGGATCTGCTCTCTTTTAGACAAAATGAACAAAACACTGCCGTATCATATAACGGGGCCCTAACACGGGTACGGGACGTTATATATGTTAATACAACTTGGCCGTTCATCTAATTCTATAATTACCCAATCTCCTAAAGTATATTGCAGCTAATGTCCAACATAACTCGTTGTCTATACTTGATATATGTCCCGGTCCTGAGTATGACAAGAATGCTATATCCAAACAGGCGATATCCCTTCCTAAGTAATAATGCCTTGCCCTAGATGATCAAACCTTTTGCTCGCGGAGCTTTCAGGGAAAAATACGCACAGCCGTCTTGATCTCCTTTCTCGAAGTCACCTCTGTTGCTGTCTTGACGATGCTTACGTCGTCCTTAGTTTTCCCTAGTGGTCAAGTCATTCTATTGTTAGACTGGGAATCTCCTAATTCCCATAATGTGGTGCGTGCAATCGTGACCACTATGTGGCAGGATCTGTTAGTGGACGATAAGTATTCGTTACTAGATGACATCAGATGTTCGGAAATTGTTTAAATGTGTGAAATAAACGAATGTGATTCTCTTTGAAAGATAATATCCTACCCCAATATCTGTCTGTATACGGGGACGCAGAAGGTGGCAAATCTTATTTCATGGTTTATGTATCCTTAGCTTTATGAGCTTTTATTAATTTTTGACAGGTGCATAACATGCGCCTTGTAAATAAATACAATAACAGCAGAGTTCCAACCTTCTAATATTTCCGTTACAAGATAAACCAATCTGTGAGTCATACACACGTCAAAACAATTGTTACCTAAGATTATCAAGGCAGCAGGGATACACCACCAAACACTAAATATCCATATAAACACCTTCTTCTTCCATAACAACAAGTGACCTTGTCCAGCATCATCTCTCTTGTCGTGTATTTGTCCTCCATGCCGTGGAGTGTATTTGTCCGCCATGCCATGCCCTGTATTTGTCCTCCATGCCATGCCATGAGAGACATTGTCCAGCATCTTCTCTCTTGTCGTGTATTTGTCCTCCATGCCATGACGTGACATTGTCCAGCATCTTTTCTCTTGTCGCGTATTTGTCCTCCATGCCATGACGTGAGTGACATTGTCCAACATCTTCCCTCTTGTCGTGTATTTGTCCTCCATGCCATGACGTGAGTGACATTGTCCAACATCTTCTCTCTTTTCGTGTATTTGTCCTCCATGCCATGACGTGACATTGTCCAACATCTTCTCTCTTGTCGTGTATTTGTCCTCCATGCCATGACGTGAGTGACATTGTCCAACATCTTCCCTCTTGTCGTGTATTTGTCCTCCATGCCATGACGTGAGTGACATTGTCCAACATCTTCTCTCTTTTCGTGTATTTGTCCTCCATGCCATGACGTGACATTGTCCAACATCTTCTCTCTTGTCGTGTATTTGTCCTCCATGCCATGACGTGAGTGACATTGTCCAGCATCTTCTCTCTTGTCGTGTATTTGTCCTCCATGCCATGACGTGACATTGTCCAACACCTTCTCTCTTGTCGTGTATTTGTCCTCCATGCCATGACGTGACATTGTCCAACACCTTCTATCTTGTCGTGTATTTGTCCTCATTGTCATGACGTGATATTATCCAGCATCTTCTATATTGCTGTGTATTTGTCCTCCATGCAATGCAATGCAGTGTATTTGTCCTCCATGTCATGCCGTGTATGTGTCCTACATGCCATGCCGTGAGATTTTTGCCATGGCCCGAAAGCCACCCTGAAAGGAGTTAGCGGGGATAGAAAACTATGAGGAAGAGTTCTAACAGGGTTCAGAATGTAGAAATTAGAATTGATCACCAACAAAGACAGATCAATGGATAGAATAGTGATCAAAGATGAATGATGGTCACCCGGCAGACAAATAGCCAGACCGGTCACGTGACGAGGGGCACCTCGTGACCAGAACGGGCAAGCATTTTAGTCATTCAGTCGAGGAGCTCCGTAGTAACAACATCTGCGGTACAGCACGAATTTCGAACATAATCTAATTAATAGAAGTTTTCTTCAACAGTGAATTGATTATATAGACCGAATGTTAATTGTATCATGTAGCTGTGCGGGCTGTTGTTTGTCGAGACTACTGTCTTTTCCATTTTTCACATTGGGCAGTGGGGGGTATTTTGTGTGATATTCACTGGTATGGAACAGAACATAATGGGGTCGACCCGTTGCTGTGAAGTTTCAACTGCGACTAACCTAAACTAACCTAAACTAACCTAAACTAACCTAACTGTATCATTGTAAACGACTGAGTTTGAGGATGTGAAGTCGAGATATATTTCACACAACGCCACGGAAAGCTGACGCCACTCGCTAACAACAAGCAAATTAATCAACGATTGAGCTGAAAGGCAGTCACACGGCTGAACAGCAGGCCAAGGTCAAGATGTTGTGCATTCTGAGGCTGTAAGTACAGTAACATTAAGAAACAGTAAACTAACACGACAGCGTGTGACACATCCACAAGGACGATCATGTGCCTTACGATTTTCTTTGTGAGCAGTTGCAAGTAGCCGGGTGCGTTAACGCGAAAACCATTGAAATGTCGGTGGTAGGCTGGAACATGAGCACACGTGCTGTTCATTGATAAACTACGAGTTCGGACATTACACGGCAGGTGTCGTTCACTTCTTGCAGTTTCTCCATTTTCAAATCTGCTATATACTTATTACGAGTCCGAGAAAGTTCTTGGCAATTGTTCAGCATCTTCTCTTTTGTTGTGTATTTGACCCCCATGACATGACGTGTCATTGGCCAACATTTTCTCTCGTATCGTGTATTTGTCCTCCATGCCATGACGTGACATTGTCCAGCATCTTCTCTCTTGTCGTGTATTTGTCCTCCATGCCATGACGTGACATTATCCAGCATCTTCTCTCTTGTCGTGTATTTGTCCTCCATGCCATGACGTGACATTATCCAGCATCTTCTCTCTTGTCGTGTATTTGTCCTCCATGCTATGACGTGACATTATCCAGCATCTTCTCTCTTGTCGTGTATTTGTCCTCCATGCCATGACGTGACATTATCCAGCATCTTCTCTCTTGTCGTGTATTTGTCCTCCATGCTATGACGTGACATTCTCCAACATCTTCTCTCTTGTCGTGTATTTGTCCTCCATGCCATGACGTGACATTATCCAGCATTTTCTCTCTTGTCGTGTATTTGTCCTCCATGCCATGACGTGACATTATCCAGCATCTTCTCTCTTGTCGTTTATTTGTCCTCCATGCCATGACGTGACATTATCCAACATCTTCTCTCTTGTCGTGTATTTGTCCTCCTTGCCATGACGTGACATTATCCACCATCTTCTCTCTTGTACATTTATGAATTTGGGCATTTTAACTGATTCAGTGCCGAAGTGTAATAAATCGCTATATGTAACTTCCCATTCGGACAGAAAGACGACATATCTCCATACTTCTTCTTCTTCTTCTGCGTTCATCCGGAGTTTTTTTCCGGACGGGATTGCGTTATGCCTGTTTGCAGCAGAGCTGCGTTCTTGCGCCGTTAGGCCGACACATCCGAACTCTGCGGGCATTTGTTGACCGGGTTAACCTTCCCGGGATATCGCCATACTAGTGTAACTGTTTATTTGATTTGTTCCTTGGCAACTTCCGCAGTTTAATGCTCAGTGAACAGAAATTTACACGATGATATTTGTTTATTTGAAGGTGTATTATGTTTGGTCTACACCTACTTGTTGTTTATCCTTGAATCAGTAACAGCAGACGGAACATGATTTAATGAAGTCGAGAGTGGATTCATAATCATGTGCCATGGCCACATGAGCTGGCGGCCATGTTTCACCATCTCACTCGATTACCAGAATCTGGGATCAGCTCTGTTTTCATGCCTCGGTTATGTCATATGGCCGAACCGTCCAGATATGTTTCTCTTAGCACCTTTCCCATAAATCTTGCCAGTTGGCACCAGTTTTCTTTCAGTTTATTTCAGTCACAAAAATCTCCACCGTCTACCTTTAATTTCTCGAAATCAATTTATGGTTTTTATTTGTTTCCTGTAGAACTTGCTCTCTGGTTTCTCTGTTTGTCACGTGTATTGTTGGCATTTTCCTCAGAAACTACAGTCACACTGACATTAACTGTACCTGATGCAAAAAGCCATTTACAGGTCTCTCTCTCTCTCTCTCTCTCTCTCTCTCTCTCTCTCTCTCTCTCTCCCTCTCTCTCTCCCTCTCTCTCCCTCTCTCTCCCTCTCTCTCTCCCTCTCTCTCTCCCTCTCTCTCTATCTCCCTCTCTCTCTCCCTCTCTCTCTCCCCCTCTCTCTCTCTCCCTCTCTCTCTCCCTCTCTCTCCCTCTCTCTCCCTCTCTCTCTCTCCCTCTCTCTCCCTCTCTCTCTCTCCCTCTCTCTCCCTCTCTCTCCCTCTCTCTCTCTCTCCCTCTATCTCTCCCTCTCTCTCTCCCTCTCTCTCTCCCTCTCTGATCCAAATTCTAAAGTGTTTTTCTCTTCCATCATACCACCATGTTATGGCACCGAACGTCGACTAGCCGACATAAACAACAACACCCTAGAGAAATTCTGTACTCAGTATAATGTACACTTTATCAACAACACACCATTTTTTACATCTCAAAGAGGCGCGCCAAAGAAACGACTGTACAGCGACCAGATCCACGCATCCATATTAGGTTATAGCTTCCTTGCTAAAAATATCAAGTTTCCGGAGAGGGCAAAAAACAAGACCAACACACAAACACGACGAACATTGACTACTGAAGCCAGTCGAAATATCCCCATCACCCCAGATAAACTTCAGCTGACGTCTGACCCCCGAACGTCTGCTATTCAAGGTGCACACATGCTACCAAGAATAAATCAACCTCTCCTTCCTACCCCCACCCTCATTCATGAAGGAAATAACTACCAGGAAGATTTCCCTAACCTCACTTCCAACGAACCCTCGTTGCAAGCAGCGGTACACACGCACGGCAGTAATACCACCTTGACACACCAAGATCAAGACAGCTATGGGCTCCATAGCAGACAACAAAAGGTTCCGCATCACCAAATTCACGCCAGCAATGAACGAACAAGTATGCAAAAGGTTCCGCATCACCAAGTTCACGCCAGTAATGAGCGACCAAGCGGACAACAACAGGTTCCGCATCATTGGAGTCCAGAACTTCTATACTTGATGCGATTTAGTCCTGCCGCACTGAATCAAGCCCTCATGATGTCTCTACAATATAGACCTGTGTGATAGTATACGTATTAAAAACGGAACCCTATATGAATTGATACCAGCAACAGAGCTTCCTCCTTGAACTCTAATCGCTTACTGCTTAACGTTTTATTTCCCGTGTGGGAAACACCGCTTTAAACAGAGACATTGACTTGTATAGTCATTTATTAATTCTTTTGGATAACAGTTGGTTACTTAGCTTGTGAAGTAGTTTATTTCAGTTTAATTATTTGTTGTATTTTCTTTAATTCGTTTTGTTCCGTGTTTGCATTATATTCGTTGGTCTAATTAGTTATATCGTTATAATACTGTCATTTACTTATCGATTTGTATTACTGATATTTTGTAAGTTAATGTAATTGTGGTTTTTTATTATATTGTATTTTTGCTTAACTTTGACTAATTTACACTTTCTTCGTGGATAAAATGTCTGAGAAGTGGCAACACTGGCTCAATAAGACAGGAATACGCCT
>CAWUFQ010000261.1:82500-102500 GCA_963921405.1 Cepaea hortensis | reverse complement strand
TTCCACTTTTCACATTGGGCAGTGGGGAGCATTTTGTGTGATATTCACTGGCACAGGAACGCAGCATAATGGGGACGAACCGTTTCTGTAAAGTTGGAACTGCGACTGACTGACTGACTGACTGATTCAGGCAATGTACATGATCCACACAGGCCCTGACCATGTCTGCCTTATCATCCAATTTAAGGCGAACCCACTCCAACTTCAGAGGTACTCGTAACTTATGTCCTAAAGTTATGTAAGAGAAGTTAACACTTTAGTCCAACTGTCCGATATAGATGTTGAACCCGCTACCTCGGCATCAGCGCACTGGATGTTTAAGAGCAAACGTGCTTATCCTTTCGGTCATTTAGTGCTTATATACGTGTATTTAAAAACTACATGTTACCAGTCCAAACAGCAAAATCGAAAAATGCAGCTGTCGTTTGAAAAATATGCTGCAAGACCGTCTCAAGCCAAATGCTGCAGCTAAACAGGATGCGGAAACAAAGCGGAAAGCCCTAAAGGACATAATTTACAACACAGCTATGGAAATCGTTGGTCCAGCGCCCCCCCCCCCCCCCCCCTCTCCGAAAGCATAAACACTGGTTTGATGACAACCAATTGCTGGTCGAGAAACATCTTCTCCACGAGGCATATATGAATGACCCTACATCAACATAAAACAGACGCCTTCAATAACATCCTCGACACAGGCGGGACTCCTGGCTGAGCAACAAAGCTGATGAGATTCAAGGCCTTGCTGACAGACATGGTATGCAAGCCTTCTACGACTCACTGAAAGCGGTCTATGGTCCTACACCACCAGGCATAGTTCCCCTCCTAAGTCCAGATGGGGGAACACTGGTCACCGACAAGAAAGAAATCGTCAACGCTGGGCAGAGCATTTCAGCAACATCTTAAATGCAACCTCCTCCTTCGAAGATGAAAAGCAGGTTTGGCTCGGGCTCCGAAGGTTGTGTTTCGATTCCGGGCCGCGTCCTTCGATTCACGAGTGAAATTTTTCGGAGACTACTGGTCGTCGATAGAGCTACGGAGTTCGTGCTTTGTGCGACGCTTTCCGTGCTGCGAAAAGAGACCGAGCCATATGGGATTTTTAAAAAAAAACCGGTGCAATGAAGTCGACCCTGTCGACTTTTAAGCGACTTTTTTTTTCGTTCCAATAGTGCCAGGTATTGACAGTCCTAGCAACACACAGGCATACGATCAGAGAGAGAGAGACCGAGCCATATGCGATAAACCCTGTGCAAGTAGTCAACCCTGTCGACTATTAAGGGACTTGAGACCATCAAATGCCTTCCTCAAGTCCCCACTAATGACACTCTTGATGCCCTGCCAACCGTAATAGAAGTAAACAAAGCCATCCAGCAAATTTCCAGCGGTAAGGCGCCTGGTCCTGACTCTATACCAGCAGCGATATACAAGGCGCTTGATCCTGACTCCATACCAGCAGAGATATACAAGACAGGTGGACCGGTTCTAATAGAGCAGCTTCGCTAAATCTTTACAAACTTATGGGTGAACGAGACCATGTCACAACATATCAAGGACGCGTGAATAGTCCACCTTTACAACCGTAAACAATCCGGTGACATCCACAGAGGACCTTGCTCTCAATTGCAGGGAAGATACTCTTTATAATTCCTCTCAATTGCCTCACGGCCCATCTCGACCAAGGTCTTCTTCCTGAGAGTCAATGTGGTTTCAGAAAAGAACGAGGAACTGTTGACATGATTTTCGCTGCAAGGCAGCTGCAAGAGAAATGTCAGGAACAGTACTCTGAAATGTTCTCCACTTACATTGATCTTACCAAGGCTTTTGATACAGTCAACAGAGAAGGACTGTGGAAGATTATGGCGAAATATGGCTGTCCACGAAAGTGTGTCCAAATAGTGCGGCTATTTTATGATAGCATGAAGGCAAGGGTACAGGATAATGGTGTGCTTTCTTAGCCCTTTCCCGTTACCAATGGAGTGAAACAAGGATGTGTCCTGGCACCAACACTGTTCAGCCTCATGTGTTCAGCTATGCTGACGAATGCCTTCGAGAACAACGACATTGGAATAGATATCAACTACCGTATGGATGGAAAGTTATTCAATCTCAGAAGGCTGAAAGTTACAACCAAACATACAGCGACGCCGTCAGAAAGCTGCTGTTTGCTGATGATTGCGCTCTATATGCCAACTCAGAGGCAAACATGAAACACGATGTTTCAGCTTTCTGACATGCATGTGCCAACTTTGGGCTCAATAATATCTTGGAGAAGATTGTAGTTATGTACCAGCCAGCTCAAGGAAATAATCACACCGCGCCGTATATCAAGATGAACGGTCATAGACTAAGTGTTGTGGACAAATTCACTTATCTTGGCAGCACTGTGTCACAAGCTGCCACAATTAATGACAAAGTAAATACAAGAATCTCCCAGGCCAGCGCGGCCCTTGTTAGACTGTACAAGAATGTATGGGACAGAAATGGAATAAGCCTGCAAACAAAGCTGAAAGTCTACAAAGGAGTTGTATTATCTACACTGCTGTATGCTAGTGAAACCTGGACTGTTTACCAGCGACACGCTAGGAAATTAAACCACTTCCACGCAGTCTGCCTTAGGAAGCTACTGAAGATTAAATGGCAAGACAAGTCCCAGACATTGAAGTTCTAGAAAGAGCATTCATGCCCAGTATCCAACTCTACTAATGAAGAATCAGATTCGCTGGGCTGGTCACATAACCCGCATGCCAGATCACAGGCTCCCTAAACGAATTTATTTACGGTGGGCTGAGTCGTGGAAAGCGTTCAAAAGGCGGCCAGCGGAAACGATAGAAAAACAATCTGAAAATCTCTGAAAGCTTTTGAAATTAATCTTGTCAGCTGGGAGGCTGCAGCCAAAGACCGAAATTCGTAATTCGAAATTAAGCAAGGGTGCAGTCACTCGTGAAGCAACCAGCACTGCAAGAGCTATGCAGAAAAGGCTGGACAGAAAAACCACTGCAGGAGATCCCTCCTCGTACGTAAAGCATTCTTTGCCCACAGTCAAAGAAAATTTCGAGCCACAATAGGCCTTATCAACCATCATAGAACTAACGGCTCCAGACGTTCAATCCCACTTGAAGAAATGAATTTGCATCATCATTCTTGATTGATTGATTGATTGATTGATTGATTGATTGATTTAGGAACCGACATCACAGCATTCGGGGCATTCCCATAAACGCTCCGTCCCCATCCTCAGCAGCCAGCGAAGAATTCCAACACTAATAGTTCCAGTAGCAATCTGATTATATGTCCGTCTCGCCTTTCCTCTGAGCGTCGAGCATCGGCCAAATCCCCTCGTCACTCCTCGCTGCCTCATTCTTGCCAGGCTATGGTGATCCATTTGCTCCTCCGAGGTGTATACTTTCCCCCACAAAGCCGCCACCACGTCTGCCTTGTCATGCATAAATACTCCACCAAGTCTTGCCGAGCCAGCCAATCTGTCCGTCTGTTCATTCCCCAGCACACCGGCATGCTCCAGAGAAAAGATCCAGATGATGCCTACCACCCGTGACCTCTGAAGTGAAGCAAGCCACTCTGCCCGAAGGCTGCCTGTCGTCACCCTCCTCAGCATGCTTTCTGAGTCAGTTACAATCATGATGTGTGTATGTATCATTCTTGATGGACAAACAACATAACACACACGTGTGTGTATGTGTGTGTGTGTGTGTGTGTGTGTGTGTGTGCGCGTGTGTTTAGCAATCTCGCCTACACCCTGTTTTTGTATCCCCGTCTCCTTGATCTGGCCAAAGACTGTGCTAATGCACACCAAACTGAAACAGACGGTGTCATGCACATACGTGGGTAGCAACGGGTACAACGATTTGGTATTTAAAAAAAATGATAAAATTAGAATCCAGAAGGCTTGAGGGGCGTTTATAGATACTTTTGGCTAGGATAACTAGACAGAACTTTGTTCCAAATTGTAAAAGAAATTGGGGAAACGCGGGCTGTGCTGCACGGGCTAGTCAAGGATCGCAGTGCTAAGTGTGAGTTGTTTTAGGGTCTCTAACCCCATAGGGGACAGAGGACAAGAGAAGAAGCACTGAGTATAAAATTTCCATCTATATATCTCAGAACTGTGTTCCTGAGTTTTATACAGTCCTTCAACGGCACATGCGACTTAAAACGTGATTTAACCTGTGCTGTTTAATTAATGTATAACACATGTCTACTTCACGAGCTGATAAGAGATGACATATATCACAAAATGAGTTGCTGATTATTTTGAAAATAAAAAATTATAATAATATTTTCAGTTTGATTGCTTGTACACACTACAGCCGGACTACAGCGAATATCGGTGCCATTATAGACTTTATGTTACGATATCTGGCTACTGGTTTGTGAAGACTACAAACTCTGGGTTTGAATACAGGACAGTTTCGTGCGTTGTGTAAACTGATAATTTCAGGGTAAGGTTGTATTCTCTTTACTAGAATTGTATGTGTGTGTGTGTGTGTGTGTGTGTGTGTGTGTGTGTATATGTGTGTGTGTGTATATATGTGTGTGTGTGTATGTGTGTGTGTGTACATATATTGCCGGCTCCCTGGCGAAGGGTTACCAACGCAGTTCGTAATCCCGCATACCCATATTCGAAACACGGCTATGTTGGTCTTTAATGAAATTGTATTGGTGCCGGTCATTCAGAAAGCAATGGCAAACTACTGAACGTAAACTTGCTCAGGAATCACGAACAGCCAAAGAATGTTGGGGTTTACTGCTACGTTCTGTAAAGGACAAGTGACTAACTTTATTCTTATAGGCATATAACAACATAATTACAGCAGCAGATGTTGCTGAGGTTATTAACTCAATGAATACAATTTCTCATCGACAGATGTGCTGCTGTCTCTAACATGGGTCCAACATATACAGTGACACTGATCCTGGTCGTTGGATTCTTCTTGTCTTCGCTGGGGGAGGATCAATGTATTTACCAGGTGCTCAATTAATCTAGTTTTTATCTCACAAGCCTCAGTTTTTTCAGTTTTCTGTCCATGACTCACATCCACATGTTGCTACAGAAAAGATGCAAGCCCTCAAAGATTTCAATGTAGCGTGGTTGCTGATTGTGTTCCTTAGGTTCTGACTACTGATTAATCTCTGCAATACTATGGTCAGCCTATGTTTGATTTCTTGTTACCAGTTGCCAGTGTTGCTGATTGTCCAGCTAAGATATTCAGAGTTTGTGACGTTTGATCTCATGTTACCAGCTGCCAGTGTTGCTGATTGTCGAGCTAAGTTATTCAGAGTTTGTGACGTTTGATCTCATGTTACCAGCTGCCAGTGTTGCTGATTGTCGAGCTAAGTTATACAAAGTGTGTGGCGTTTGAATTGAGAATAGTTAATTGCGTGTCCTTTAAAGCACTTGGCAGTCAACCCCAGAGTTGTTTGGCATGTTGTGATTTCCTTTCAATGTAACGTTCAAAAGTCTGCCATTGCTTTGTGAATAACCGGCACTCATACCTTTGTACGGGAACTAACGAAGGTTGCTTCCCAATCGCCCGCAGCTGTGCTTCGAACGCGGTATGCGGGATTACAAACTGCATTCGTGACACCTTTGTCACAGAGCCGGTTTAAGTGATAACTGATTATAAATAAACGATGAGCTGCCTCTGTGGCGAAGGGGTAACGAATGCAAATCCAGCATAACTTGTTCGATGCACAGCTGTTGGCAATTTGAAAGCTGACTGCCTTGCGTTGGTGTCACTACAATGTTATGAGTGCCAGTCCTTCAGAAAGGAATTACTAAATACTAAACAAAAACAATCCCAAGAATCACAAACAGCCATACATGTTGGAGTTGATTGCTACGTCCTGTAAAGGTATGCAGGTAACTAACAGTGAGTCCTCTTGGTAGGGCCATGGTGCTAGATAAGATGTGGGATATACAACTGAGAGAGTCACTACGCTTGGTTCTAGGTAAGATTTGAGATATACACCTGAAGGAGTCATTATGTCTGACATATACCAGGATGCCTGTAGCGCTAGGTGTGATGTGGGATATACATCTGAGGGAGATATTATACATGGCATATAACAGGATGCCAGTAGTTAGTTAGTTAGTTTGTTAGTTAGTTAGTTTAGTTAGTTAGTGTGTGAGTTAGTTAGTTAGTTAGTTAGTTAACTAGTTAGTTAGTTAGTTAGTTAGTTAGTTAGTTAGTTAGATAATTAGTTAGTTAGTTAGTTAGTTAGTTAGTTAGTTAGTTAGTTAGTTAGTTAGTTAGTTAATTAGTTAGTTAGTCACGGTTCCAACTTCACGGCCACGGGTCGCCCACATTATGCTCCGTTCCTGTGCCAGGGAATATCACACAAAAAGCTCTTCACTGCCCAATGTGAAAAGTGGAATAGACAGGAGTCTCGATAAGCCAACAGCCCGCACAAGTACACTGTCTGTGCACAATGCCGCAGCCAGAATGCCAACACGAAAGTCCTCCACACAAAAATACAGTTCACCGTCGATGGAATCGTCAGTCATCAGAAAGAGTTAATTGAACCGGTTTATATCCCATATGGTTGGGTCTCGCTCCGCATGGCAACCCGAAAAGGCAAACAAGTCAATTCAGAAACAGCCGGCCACCATCGTTCCGAACATGCAGTTCACCCTAAAATCAACCGCGGACATATGTAAATGCATTTCAAACGAAATTCACAGCCCAGTTTCGCGCCCCGCACTCACTCAGTAGCAGGTCGACAGAACCAAGGATACTAGCAGCTCTAGATAAGATGTGAAAAATACAACTGAGGGAGACTTTATACCTGGCATATACCAGGACGCCCGTAGTGCTGGGTAATATCTGGGATACACAACTGAGGGAGTCATTATACCTGACATATACCAGGACGCCCGTAGTGCTAGGTAATATCTGGGATATACAACTGAGGTAGACTTTATACCTGACATATACAAGGACGCCCCTAGTGCTAGGTAATATCTGGGATATACAACTGAGGTAGACTTTATACCTGACATATACCAGGACGCACGTAGTGCTAGGTAAGATGTGGGATATACAGCTGAGGGAGATATTATATCTGGCATATACCAGGATGCCCGTAGTGCTATGTTGTCCGTTCTTGAAACCAGGCTGGTAACTTATTTACTGCCGTCGGATAATATATCGCCACCCACTTCATCAGAAGGACGATATATCGCCATACAAGGGTCACCGTGTTATGTGTTTTATTTCGTGGCATCTGTGCCAATGTTCAGGGAATGGAACTTGACATTGTAATACTTGTTGATGTGATCGTGTACCATGTTTGGTCAATACCTAAATGTTGTTTACCACTGAAGCAGGTCAGACCAATATATTGATGTGTATGTGTTTTCATGATTTCGGCTCCTTAATGTGATTATGACGCCCTCCCTGGCCTAGTGGTTAAACGACTTTCTCCGTAGTCCCGTTTATCCACGTAAGGTAACGCAGCGCGCGAGAACTGGAAACGGTTCTCGCCGAGTTGGTAACTTACGGGATAAGTGAGCCGGCCGCTCAGAAAGCAATGGCAAACAATTGAGCATATTCTTGCCAAGAAATCAACGACAGAGGGTAAAATGCTGGTGTTGACAGCGATGTAAATTATATGAGGAAAACAATGTGTTTATGCAGGACTGTGGCAGTCATGTATGTGGTTATAGTAATCTGACTGTTAATTTATATTTATAGGAATGTGACATATGCATATCTGTTTATAGGTATGTCACTGTCAAATATGTGTTTATAGAAATGTGACTGCTATATATGCTTTATTGTTAAATGAACGTAACTGATATATTCGTGTTTGCAGGAATGTGAATGCTACGGCGCCTTCATTCAGTGCGGTTATAAACAGTTGACTTCTCTTCCACCCTCACTTGGGACACAACAATCCAATTTTACGTCTCTGGGCTTGGATGTAAGTGTCATGTTTCACATTTTACAGTGTGACCGGTCTACAAGGTGTGGACTGCGCCTGGCCCTACAACCAGTAAGGTTAGGGTCCGCTAGCCTCTCCCTGGAAGGGTGAACAGTGATAATTAGTATCCTGCCGATGACCCTCAGACTACACAAGTCACCCCCACTTCCTCGTGGTGTAGACTGGGAACCATGACCGCGAGGACATGGGCTAACGGGGCTCGCCATGGGGGATGGACTCACTATGGTCAGATTTTTTTCCTAAACCCGCGACTGGCCTAGCAAGCCGGCAGGGCATCTTAATACTGCTCGTAGAAAAACTAAGAAGTATAAACGGACTGACCCAAATGGACTTTGACACGACAATGTTATGGACTACGAGATAGATCAGCGATTCAAGAAATAAAGGCACAATGAACGTTTGCGTTTTAAATAGTAAAGAAGAAGAACATATAGAAGCAATGGAAGAGAGGAAAATTTTACTGTTGGGAATAGCGAACACCAGAATAAAGGGGGAAGGATGCAAGGAGATCCACCACAATTACACGTTTGTCTACTCTGGAGTGAAACAACAAGAAAGGACAAGACATGGCCTGGGAATAGTCATTGAACCACGGCTAGCAAGAGGAATACTAGAAATATAATATGTATCAGAAAGAATTATAACAGTGAGATAACAGAACAAACAATTACAACGTATGTTCAAATATATGCACCTTATTTTAAGACCAATATATTGAAAGAAATCATAACGGAAGTAGACTGATAGAGCAATGCGGCCAACACGACCTCTATATAACAAATACATTCTATAAACACAAAGACTCACAAATATACACCTGGTATAAATGGAACGATCTAGATATTGAACGATCTAGGAAACTGATTTTATATTAACAAGAAATAATAGAAAGAGAAATATATTAGATGCAAGGGCAGTGCTCAACTTAGGTATAAATACAGACCAAAAAGAAGTCGTTGCCCCAATAAGAATCATCAGTAGAGGGGAGCAAAGACCAAGAAGATACATGCCATGCGAATGAGTAAACTTAACAAACCTTAAAGACGAGGCAGTGGGGAGAAATTATGAGAAAGAACTAACTAAAATTTTTGTAAAATTACCTATAGACAGAAAAACAGTGGAAGCAGAATGGGAAATGTTTACATCAAGCATTTTAAATACTGCAAAAATAACATAGAATAGTAAAGAAGTAAAAAACAAAAAGACAGACAGGTGTATGGAGAAAACCTAAATAAAAACTACAAGGAGGCAACTAGAAACTTCTACAAAAAGATAAGTGCAATGGGAACCAGAGGAGAACCCTTTGATCCAACTGAAACAAATTAACAGCAAAAATGGAGAACCAATTACGTGTACAAAAACAAATCCTAATAAGATGAAAGCAGCATTCTCAACATTCCCTCAGCTGTCGCAATAATTCAAGAAACCGACGCAGATGCCACCTAAGAACTATAACCTGGCAAACTGAAAGAAGAAATTATAGAAACCGTCAGATTAACCCCATTGGATAAATCACCAGGACCAGGTGAAATACCAAATGAACTAATTAAAGCAGCAAGCGAAGGAGGAACAGCATGGCTATGTAGACTATTCAACCATGTTTGGGTAGAACAACAGACACCACGAGTCTGGAGAACGCCATAATTATCCAAATTTGGAAAACCAAAGGCAGCAAGAGAGACTGCAAACAATACATAGGCATTTCCCTTTTGAGTTATACTAGGAAACTATTTTGCAAAATATTTGAGAAAAGATTACAAACTACTATAGACCCCCATCCATTGCGAAACACAACTTGGATTTAGGAGGAACAAAAAAACAACGGATGCACAGATACCATTTTTGCTCTTAGACAACTTATAGAAAAATCAATTAAATTTAATGAAACACTCTACTTAGCCTTTGTCAACCAAGAAAAGGCATTTGATAGAGTAGATAGAAACAAGCTGTGGGAAATCCTTAAACAATATGGAGGGAGTACACATCTGTCAGAGTCTTAAACTTGGCTCGCTTTCCTAACAAGTGTGAGACAGTACAAATACAAACAACGTGATTTGACGTAAGACTCAACGATACACCATTCAATGGATTTATTAACATATCAAATACAGAATGATGATCATAACAATATATAATGGATACTTTACAACTTACATCCACAATACAGTTCACAAGTCTGACTCGCAAGATGTCCAGACACTCGCCTTTCAATACAGAAACCATACAACGCCTTTCTCTCAATCACACGTCCGTCCTGTACCGTGTCCCCAGAGCTGTCTGGACCTGGTTCGCAACTTGCCTCCTGCCTGACGTGGCGTCACGTGGCAGGCGTGCGTCTTGCGTTGGCGGCCTGACCGCTGGTCAGCCAGCGATCTCGCAGGCCGGTAACTCCTATTCGCCTGGCGGCGCAACGAAGTTGTTGCATCCCTTACTGGGAACTAAGTCGCCTGGCGGTCGTAACGATGTCCCTGCATCGCTGTCCCCTGTTAGACTCTGACACGCTCCCCCGGTAAAATCCATGAAAGATGTCGTCTTTCATGTATAATGTCTGTACCTGTTGGGTTAATAGTATACCCTTGTCAGAGTCTACCTTTCTATTGTTATACACAACGTTATCAAAATACACACATGGCATAGAAATATATAAGCACTGGGAGTTGGGTACAAAGACATGTGGTGCTTCATGTTTAACACATATCAGGCTTCACCCTCTCGATGGCTGGTTACCTCAATTGTATTATCACCCAGTCAGATCAGTAGTACCAGCTTCACGCATCTACCTCGCAGCAATTTGAAAAAAAAAAGAATAATATGGTTCTTGGAACAAAAACCATCTAGCCAGACTGAAATACGGCTTTATATAAGTCGTATAAAACACTCCAACCCTGTCCCTACTTGGCCAGGAGATTTTGTGTTGGCATACAATGTTGGCAACACTCTGCCATGCCCAGTAGATGCCTGCCTGTGGTGTCAACACTGTAACAACAACATGTTATATTACACACAACACATTTCAAATTATGGCCCTTTGTGTGAAAATGTAATAACAATAAATGAAAGGGAAGTAATTTTAACATTAGTGACACACAATAATTTACAATAACTATTTAATTTCTTAGTGTCATTGCTTGACGTTTCTTCATATTAACGAGAAAAAGGTCGGTCATATGAATACGTTAATCAAGATATGATTCTAAGATTACATTAGAGAAATAAATAAACACACAATTCGTGTATTCAATTTTATAGAATCCTAAACATTTTAGAATCGTCAAAACTTTTTTTTCTTTTATATGTTGTCTGCTATTTTTGTTCTAAATTTCTAATTAATCCGGAAGTACACACGAACACTAAAATCAGCTGATGGTAAAGCTTGTAGAACACACCTGTTCCGGTTTGATGTAGTTTAAGGAAGGTACAATGTTCTCAAAGTTCGTGTTAGATGTTGCTACACAATCTTCTGGATTAGGATCGAATGTTCATGTGTTAGATGTTTCAGTCGAACATTAAAGATTTCGGTTCACTGCAAAGGTGTAGAAAAGTCGTCACTGTTCAGTTTTTACTTTCACACTCGTAATTAAAATGTTCCTGGAAAATTCCACACGAAGTTGTCACTGTGAAGTTGGATAATTCGCTTCAGGTAAATGCGAATGTGACACTGTTCTTGTACGTATTATCTACAATATATATAGTTCGCTTTCTACCACATACTGCACATTTATACACGACAATCATTACATGAACTAGTAAAATAAGAATACTATATATAACGGGAGTAATCCCTATCACAATATTGTAGACATTACACAGCTTTTTGTGAATGAAAAACCACTATTCACTGCTAAATGGCTGTGTCGGTCTGAGTGTATTTCTACATACTGCACTCAGACATTGGTGCTCACTGGGTCGGTCGGGCAACGTGACAAAAGATCGGCAATTGAATTGGTTTTGCCTGTGATGTGTCGAACCTCAAAGCTATAATCTTGGAGTTTCAAAGACCAGTGCGCTACCATATGGTTCGACGGCACTCCTGAATTCATCCATCGTAAGGGGCTGCTGTCCGATTCTACGATGAAATGGCGTCCTAGAAGAAATCTAGACAATTTTGTAATACCTACTACTAAAGCTAGGGCTTCCAATTGAGGAATGGACCATGCCCACTCTCGGGCCTTCAGCTTCCTGGATACAAAATAAACGGGGTGGAGAATGTTGTTATACTCCTGCAACAGGACTGCTCCAATCGCCACGGAGCTAGCATCTGTGCGTAATCTGAAAGGTAAACGGATATCGGGCAATTTAAGGATAAGATTGCGTTCATTCTTATCAGAAAAAACATGATAGAACTTTATGAAATGCAATTTTTAGGCATTGATCGTGTACAATTTTCTCTGGTTTATCTTTTGTTAGTAGATTAGTAAATACCTCGGTCAGTTCAGAAAAATCAGGAATAAACTGCCGGTAGTAATTTATTAAGCCCAACAAACTTCTGACTTGTTTTTTAGTAGTCGGAAGTGAGAGTTTTAGTATCTTGGACACAATTTTATCGTCTGTCGTGACAAAGCCATTGGATATTTTGTAACCCAAGAATGTTATTTCCTGGTAGGCTATGTCTACTTTTGCAGGCTTCACTGTCAGTCCGTGCTGTCTGATCCGTTCAAATGTCTGGTCTAAAGTCTTAATGTGCTCAGTCATTGTCTCTGTGTGAATACATATGTCGTCGATATAGCAGATTATGTTAGGAATGTCTACTAGAAGTAGTCGTGTCATCCGTACAAATGTGGCTGGGGCGTTAACAAGCCCAAATGGAAGTTTGCACCATTCGTACAGTCCCCAAGGTGTGGCAAATGCTGTCAGATGTCTGCTCTGTTCGTCTACAGCAATCTGCCAATAACCTTTCGTCATGTCTACCGTCGTAAAGAACCTAGCGTTTGTCAGTTCTGTCAAAAGATCGTGAGTGTTTGCCATTGGCTCAAGATCTAGAACAGTTATTTTATTCAGTTTTCGGTAGTCGATGCAAAGTCTTATTGTATTGTCCTTTTTACGTACTATGACCATGGGAGATGAGTAGTCTGATTGGGATCGTCTTATGATGTTATTTTTCTCTAAGTTGATGATTTCTAGATGTAACTGCTCTTTGTAATGTAATGGGATGGTGTATGGTCTGCATCTAATGGGTGTGTTTGATGTGAGTGTGATGTGATGCTGTACTAATTCTGTTTGTCCTGGGTTGTTGGAAAAGATGTTGTTGTACTGTTGTATAAGTTGTTTGCACATGTCTGTCTCTGCTTGAGTTAACTTTGGGTTGATTTTGATCTCCTTCAAGCAGTCTGTCGTGTCTAATGCAGGTGTTGGAATTTCGTCACTAGCATCGTCGTCTTCGTGATCTATTATCACTGTACAAGCTGTCGTATCGTCCTGTTCGTTGTCTCTGTTGTGGTATGGTCTTAGCATATTTATGTGAAATATTTTGTGTTTGTCTTTTATAAGGATTTCGTAGTCTACAGGTGAAATCTGTCTCGTCACTTTAAAAGGTCCCTGCCAAGACTCAGTCAGTAGGTGTCTGTCACTAGGTAGTAGCAGAAGAATGTCCTGTCCAGGTGTCAATGTTATTGTCCGGTTACCTTTGTCAGCATACTGTCTATAAGTAGCACCAGATAGTTTTAATGCATTCTTTGCAATAACACACGATTTGATGATTCTTTCACGCAATGATGTAACATATAAGTATGATGATATGGGTTTAAGTACTGGTGTAGAGTCAGTTAACATTTGGTGGTAAATGGTCAATGGGCCACGTGGTTTGGCACCATAGATGAGTTCAAAAGGAGAGAAACCGGTGCTAGCATGTGGTACCTCGCGATAAGCAAAAAGAATAGCTGGTAGATATACATCCCAGTTGTTGGGGTGTTCTTGCGTTACTTTTGCAAGCATGTGCTTGAGATCCCCGTTAAACTTCTCTATTACTCCGCTACTGTGAGGGTGGTAGGGTGAATTGAAACACTGCTTCACTCCCAACATTTTGGTGAAAGCTTGGGTGGATGCGGCAATAAACTGAGTGCCCCTATCAGATTGGATAGTATCTGGAAAACCTATCCTAGAAAAAATATGGAAGAACACTTCCATTATGTCATTGGCAGTTATGTTCTTTAACGGAATAGCTTCTGGCCAGCGACTACATGTATCAATAACAGTTAGAATAAATTTATTCCCTCTAGTTGTTGTATGACTAAGAGGGCCCACTATGTCAACCGATAACTTTTCAAAAGGTCGACTGGCTAAGTCGGTAACTTGTAACTTTGCCTGTGGGTGTTTACCTTTTTTAACCAGTTTCTGGCAGGTGTCACAACTTCTGCAATATTCTTTAATGTCATTGCAAAATTTTGGCCAGTGAAATTGTGTCAATAACGTTGATCTGGTCTTAACGTATGCCATATGTCCTGCAAGAGGTATATCGTGTGCAAGATGTAAGGCTTGCTTGCGATAACTAGTTGGCAAAACAGTTTGCTCTGTGGTATTGTCACCTCTGGTGTAATACCTGGTGAGTATATCATTTTTCATAGCAAAATGCCATTTTGCATTCTTGGTTACTTTTGGCTTTCGGCCGATCAGGTCAAAGTATTTTGACAATGAAGGATCAGCTTTTTGGGCTGTTATAAATGCTTCCTTCATGGTGTTAGTAGGTAGTGAAACTGGGCTGAGCAATTGTATCGCCTCAGTTTGATTTATTTCATCTTGCACTCTAGCAGTAGCTCTCGTTACTGCGTTCACACACTCAATGATGTCAGATGATGATGGAACAACAGTTTAAATGATGTCATGAGAACTTAGTGCTACATTAGCTACTTTATAATCAATAGGTGGTGTGACATTTTCAATGATGACATTTGATGGTGATGTTATGGTATCATCAATACATACAGATGTTATGTCATGAGGTTTATCATTTACCTCAGGTAAATTACCAATAATTATATCACAAACTGGACTGGTTAGTGCAGCGCACTTTACTTTCCCAGTGAGGAAAGGTGTTTCAATATATGCCCATGCTAATGGGTATTTCTCAATATTGCCTGAGAATGTTCTACATGTTACGTGCCTGCCTGTATAGTCTGTAGGCATTATGAACGTTCTCTTCAGGCCAATGAGTGAACTCCCCGTGTCGCGAAGGACTGTAGCAGATTTGTCATTTACATATCCGTGATGGATGTTTATTCTGCCTTTTGAGTCTACTACCAAATTAGCTTCTTCATTGGCAATAGGGATGGCATGACCGCATGTTAAAATACCATCTTCATAGAAGGTGTTACAAACAGAGCAATGGTTTGCGTTGAATATGTCAAACGCCTGTGCTGAGTTCACAGGATGTTTCTCTGGCTCTTCTTCATCAGAAGACGAACTATCAAACAAGGCGGCATTTGCTTTGTTGGTCATATGCCTGCCCTTACAATCTTTCCGGTGGTGTCCCCATGCCTTGCAGAGGAAACATTTTCGTGAGTTTTTAAAGGATTTACGTTCTTTGTCTTGTCTGTTTACCATGTTTAATAAGTAAGTATGGTACCCTGGGTTCTGATCGCACATTTCACCCTGATGATGTGAATATTTACAATAAATGCAATGATTAAATTTCTCAGAGGTAGGCCTATGAAGTTTCTGCCTACTATAGGGTTGTTTGTCATAATTAGCCGCTGCTACAAAGTTAATGTTAGTATCTTCAGTAGCAAAGCAATGTTTGTTGGCTGTGTAGTAAGCCGACCCACGTCTTTCAATCTCATCCACACTAGAGCATTCATTCTCTAACAAAAATTTAGCAAAGGCTGAAGGAATAGATGATACAATTTTGTCTCTAATGATTAGATCTTCCAATCTCTGATAACTTTTTTCAATTTTGGCTGCTGACGTCCATTTGGTGAAAATATCTCGGACTAAGCAGAGGTAGTCAGAGAACGTTTGAGTCGGTTTTGGGCTCAATTTACTGAATTGTTCTCTGTAACCTGCCTCATCTAACATAAAATGTGCCATAATCTTGGATTTCAGATAATGGTAATCTTTTCTGAGGTCTTTGGGGATGGTTTCAATAACTTTAAGAGGTTCCCCTGACAAACTCCTCATGTACACAATATTCCATTCAGACAGTGGAACTTGATAATGTTCCATTAAAGTTTCAAAATTTTGGGTAAAGGCTGCGATGCAGTCACCCGAGGTATAATTACGTACAATACCTTGATATTTCTTAAACTGGTTTTCTTTCTCCAGTCTCTCAGATTTCTTAGCCTCTTTGTTAATTGCAGTCTCAGTGTCAAGTTGTTTTATCTTCAACTGTAACTCCAGTTCTTCTCTCTTACTCTGAGCTGCTATTTCTGCCTTCTTTAGTTCGCTATCCATCTCAGCTTGCTTTGTCTTTGCAGCCAGTTCTAATTCGGCTTGCTTGGCAGCCCTTTCTGCTGCTCTTTCTTCGCGTTCTGCTGCCCTGTCATCGCGTTCGGTAGCTTTCTCCTGTACTAGTAGGTATTCAGCGTACTTCTGCTCACTCCAGCGTGTTAGTTCATCACCATGTAACTGTAACTTTATGCCCATATCAATGAAATCAAATAATGAAGACATGATGGAAAAATGTCAATGAAATACCAGCCACACACAATATGTAATAAGTGGTTAGTAATCAACAATTTACAATTTGTTTAAATGGACGATATGTGCCTAAAAATGCATTTTTAAAGTATACGAAAAGAAAAAAATTATACTCAAGTGCCCTGGATGCGGTGAAGAACGGTTGAAAATCGGGCTAGGAACTGTAAGGTCGCTACTTCGAATCGTAAATGACCTCTACGGCAAGGTTTCGGATGGTACGGAAAAACCTGCTTTTATTTTGGAAGAAGATAAATTAGCTTCTATCTGTTGGTGTGTGCCTGCTTGTCACTAAGTGTTGATTAGGTTTGTATGGCGTTGAGTGTAATTGTATGTCGTAAGTTTGTCCGTCAACAGTTTTTTTACAATACACGTTACTTTCTTTCCAAACACTTTCCGCGTTCCGCAAACTCAATGCACAAAGACAATCTACAAGTATCTTAACACTCTACAGCATTGATGACACATCACTTACATCAAGATGACATTCAGTAAGGACATAGACATCAAGTTTACAAGATGGCGACAAGGTCAAAATGGCGACAAGATCACAATGTCGACAAGGTCAAAACGGTGACAAGTTTCACAAATCACAAATGTTTTACACGTTTACAGGATCAAACAAAATGTATGCATTGTACGTTTACAAATGGTCTTACACATGTTTAAATAATGTAGTAACAATCAAAATGAGCCTTCCATGATCACATTTAGGTTTAAATCTAACTAAATTAAAGCTGGACGAGACCTTCACGTTCAAAAAGGACGAGCTACGTTCAAATCTAACTAAATTAAAGTGGGACGAGCCCTCCACGTTCACACATGTCAGAGTCTTAAACTTGGATCGCTTTCCTAACAAGTGTGAGACAGTACAAATACAAACAACGTGATTTGACGTAAGACTCAACGATACACCATTCAATGGATTTATTAACATATCAAATACAGAATGATGATCATAACAATATATAATGGATACTTTACAACTTACATCCACAATACAGTTCACAAGTCCAGACACTCGCCTTTCAATACAGAAACCATACAACGCCTTTCTCTCAATCACACGTCCGTCCTGTACCGTGTCCCCAGAGCTGTCTGGACCTGGTTCGCAACTTGCCTCCTGCCTGACGTGGTGTCACGTGGCAGGCGTGCGTCTTGCGTTGGCGGCCTGACCGCTGGTCAGCCAGCGATCTCGCAGGCCGGTAACTCCTATTCGCCTGGCGGCGCAACGAAGTTGTTGCATCCCTTACTGGGAACTAAGTCGCCTGGCGGTCGTAACGATGTCCCTGCATCGCTGTCCCCTGTTAGACTCTGACAACATCTAACAAACATGTGTAGAAGCTTATACAACAACAGGGAATGCATTGTGAGAACAACTGGAGGACACCTAGAACCCTTCACCATAAGATCCGGAGTACGAAAAGGTTGTGTCCTGTCCCCTCTCTTGTTCATAACCTATGTAGACAACATATGTAAAGAAACCAGGCAAATAGAGACCGCAAGAACACCGCATGACGAGAACACAGAAGAAGAACCAACTGCAAATGTCACCATTAGAGAACTCCTCTTTGCGGACGGCCAAGCACTAATAGCAAAATCAGAAGCTGAGTTACAAGATCAAATGAATAGTTTAAGCTAAATGTGTAGGAAACATAACATGAAAATAAGCACAAGTAAAACATAGGTAATGACTATAACCAAAGAAGAAAAACAAAATCAATTAATTTAAACGAACATTCCCTGAAACAAGTAAAGAGTTTCAAGTACCTAGGAAGTATAATATCATCAAATGGCAAATCAGAAGAGGAGATAGGGAATAGATGCAATAAGGCAAACCAACTCATTAGACAAATGGCACCAATACTAATGGACAAACACGTATCAATAACTACTAAGACTGCACTTTACAACATAATCTTCCTACCAACTCTGTGCAACATATACCAACCATGGACAATGACAGAATAAGAGAAAAGAAAATTCACAACAACATAAATGAGATTCTGAGAAGAATAATCAATTTATCATTAAGAGATAAGATCAGAAATGAAGAATTCAGGACTAAAGAGGGAATTATAGCAGCGCTGTATTTTTATTAGAAGGCAGCAAGTCAAATGGTTTGGCTATTCAAGTAGGTTACCATCTAACAGTATACCACAACGAGCAATGATGTACAGACCAGATGGTAACAGAGGAAAAGACCGACCACGTAAACGATGGACGGAGGGAATTGCAGAGTCCATGGAAATATCGATACATGAAACCCATAAGCGGGCACTCTCCCGCTGTTTATACTTCACGTCGACACAGCAAGGTAAAGAAGGAACATGATGAGATGATGTGAGAGATGAAAAATAAGACAGTGTGGGTGTAAGTATTACATGTCACATCATACAAGTGAGATGTAAATTACCACATGCTAAATATCTCAATTAGGATTTAACTATCCCATTTCACATTTCACAGTTTGTGTGTAAGTATTACATGTTACATCTATCATATATTCTTTACTGTCATATCTATCAATACTCTTTACGGTGATGTGAGGTAGACAGCGCAACTTTGACTGCGTTTGGGCCAATGAAGAAAAAGAGAAAAAGGAGAGGAAACCTCTCGTCGCCCGCAGTTTACAAGAACAATGATAGTAACAAGAAAGGTTACCAAGATTCTAGAGACAAGGACTGGATCTGTTCTTTATGTTTCAGCCTATAAAATGGATTAATCTTCTAGGCTGTAATAGCAAATGTGAAGGTTGTTGTATCCGTTTTACCTTTCCGTTTGGTCTTGGGAGTGGTGTCTTGTAAACTTTGTGTATCGCTTTCATACGTTGTTTTTGTCAGCGTGTTTACTTTTCCGGTCTATAATACGTCATGACAATCATGGTTTTAACTGTTGTAATGGGGTATTTTGTCTTGTCATCGTCTTGGAATTCACGTAGTTTCTTGTTTAAAAAGAGGAGTTTGCTGTCTTCTGTCGATTTCTGTTGTGTAATCTTGAGGATTATTATTATTCAAAATGATATCAATAGTGTAATAACTAAATATATTTTGATCAATCTAATTATCTTAAACCCTCGGTCTGGCTGTGATGAAATCGACGATTGTATCTTTGATGGAAACTGACATCTTGATCGCACTAACAGTCTTTATTTACCCAATTCTAAAACTTCAGGAACACCTAATGTTCTTACAAACATTAAAGCACAAAACCAACCACTTCCAGCAAACATTAAAGCATAAAACCAACCACTTCCAACAAACATTAAAGCATAAAACCAACCACTTCCAACAAACATTAAAGCACAAAACCAACCACTTCCAACAAACATTAAAGCATAAAACCAACCACTTCCAACAAACATTAAAGCACAAAACCAACCACTTCCTACAAACATTAAAGAATAAAACCAACCACTT
>CAWUFQ010000261.1:0-77500 GCA_963921405.1 Cepaea hortensis | reverse complement strand
TTTCTACCACCTGTTGTAGGCTGAATGCATGCAGGAATATGTTGCCATTCTTTCTACCACATGTTGTAGGCTGAATGCATGCAGGAATATGTGGCCATTCTTTACACCTCTTATCCTGCGAGAGTTGCAGGTGGAATCACACCCTGGCCCGACCGCTATGATTACATTATCAGCGCAATACCCCATATATGTGTTCTTTTAGATGTACATATACATTAAGATTGTCCCCCCCCCCACCCTCCCCGGGTTGTTTATTTTAGATGTAAATGCAGGATGACTTCTGGTCAAGATGGCGGCAGGCTTTTGTGTTGTGTTTAAACTGATTCATTTTTCACATATGAGATGGATAATTTCATCTAGTGCGTGTGATTTCTGCGCTAGGATGTAAACTAGGAATTTCCTCTCAAGATTTTCGCCAGTGCTAAGGAATTTCGTACATCTGAGCGAATCAATCGTCGAGTGTTTTCCGTAGCTTGTTGGGTTACTGAGTTGTTTTCTGGTTTCTTCAAAATGGCGGACCAGCGTTTGTGCCCCGTACATGGGATAAACAAACAGATTCGACGGCGCGGTCCACACTGTAAGCAACAAGGCTGATGGGCCGGTGCCAGACTCTTCAGACGAAAATGTAACCGACTGGGCCTCAAGTACACGCGTATTCTATATTAGAATTGTGCCAACGCTAAACAACGAGGTACCATTTAGGAAAGCCTGGCATACAGAAATTATATAGTAGTGCTTCAGGAGACGAGACTAGGTGGTGTTAATACACTTCATATATCCGGCTTCAAATGTTTTTACAGCAGGCGCACCTGGGAATGGCGATTCTGATTCGAGACAGCTTCAGAGCTGGACATGTTCAGCTGGGACAGTGACGAGATACAATTAAAGGCAGTTAGAGTTCACTCCTGTCTACCATTCGTGTTGGTGAATGTTTATGCCTGTAATACGAGTGTGAATTTCTAGAGATGGCAGTGTTTGAGTGACATAATATGTAACGAGAGGAATGTCATTTTATGTGGCGATTTCAACGCGGGGTAACATTTCTTCCAACACAAAGGGGGTGGAGCTAGAGGCGGCCCTTGAAACCAGTGACCTTGTGTGTATCAACAGCGGCTGTGTTACCAGGACAGCAAGTCGTCCAGGTGATGAGGACAGTGTTATTGACCTGACGCTGGTGTCTCCTTCACTCACTACAGTGTGTAGATGGGGTGTCCTAGGGCACCATGGCAGCGATCACCACCCTGGGTGAGAAAGGCAGAACCAGGCAGCACAAGTCAACGGTCATGACCTTCAAGTATTACAGATCAGGGCAACATATTGTGATAAAATAAGGCGTGGCAAGCGCAGGATTCATCAGGCAGGAAATAAAAAAGCTGGGAACAGCTACCTTGGTGGAATATTGATGTGGAGAAGGCCTTAGTGGATAAGCGTAGTGCTGTAAGGACATGGCAAAACGCCAAGAAGAACAGTGTTGCCCATTCTAGTCTTATTGTGCACTTGGATAGAGAGATGGAGACCAAAATTACCTACTTTTTAAAAAAAACATTAAAAAAAAAAAATTCTGGTTAAATTAGTTAAAAGTGAAAAATGGGCAGAGTTGTGTCAACGAATAAGCACAGACAAGTCACTGAAATTGTTCTGGTGACTACATACAAGTATGAATGAGACATTCAAGAATAAGAGTGTTCCTGACTTCCAAAGTGCAGAGGTCTGACGAGAATAAGGGCAAAGCCCTTTTCCAACGCTATCAAGAGCAGAGCGACCGGGCAGACATGAGAGGCGGAAACTTTGCCAAAGCGATTAACTCAGATAGGTGTAAGGCCTAGAACATTGCAGTTGAAGACACAGTGACTGTGTAAGAGATCAAGGCTATGCTTCGACGAACAAGAAACAGCACACTAGCGCCAGATGGTATAAGGTATGACGACATCAATAGGTGTACCGACAACGAGCTGGAGGAACTAGAAGACATGTACAACAACAGCATAGGGAATGCTAGCATCAAGGAGGAGTGGTTACACAGCTATCTTATTCCTTTGACAAAGCCTGGCAAAGACCACACAAACATGTAGGGATATCAGGTGAGAAGTTAATTGCCTGAAACATACCAAGCCAGCTAGAGAGGCAAGGTTGTTTCCCATCTACTCTTGAAGGGAACCGCCCAAACAGAAACCTGGACCAATGCAGCAGTTTTTGCCAGGATATCTATGAAGGTTTCCACTCAGGCATTGACACATGTGCTCCGGCGATTGATCTTGATAATGCGAACAATAGAGTACTGTTGGATTTTTTTTTTTTTATGTTTTAGGTTATTGAACTCAAGATAAGTCCATTCCCCCTTAGTTGGATCGCTGCAGCCCTGTTTCGTCGGAAAGTATTTTTACATGTGGCAGTTGGAATTCTGAACCAGCAACAATATATCCGTGACTGCCATAGGGAGCACCGTTATATCCGGTGCTTTTCAACGCCAACACTGTGAAAATTACTTGTTGGTAATTGTTTTGGTTGAATATTCTGACACCATCCCATTAATTTTTTTTGTTTTAAATATGAGAATTGTAAATGGTGTGAGAAACAATGTTTGGTTTTTCTGAACTTAGACCATTGGTTTGCTTTTATTCCTGTAAAAGAGGTCAAAGATAGTAGAACCAATTAGTGGTTGTTGTGTTGTTTGTAACAACATTGTTTTTTCTTGGGACAATGGGGTTAATGTGTTTTGATATTGAAAATCATTTCCATGCCTGTTCTGGAAATTCAGTGTGGTCATTACATTTATCTATATGCTGCTGCAGATCTTGATTTAATGCTTGAACTGTTTGTCCACAAATGTTGATGTTTGTTCAACAGTGGTTGTTATATATGTTGTAAACAATCAATGTCCTCTAACACTATCTACAAGTTAACATGGTGACAAGTGGGAATGGAGAATTACACATAAATACAAATATATAAGGGAGTGAAGTATTTTCCTCTTGTGTTTATGGTAGAATTCCATGATCACCTTGCATTCTAGAAGTGAAAAAACCAACTGTAAATCTATGTTCAGAGACTGGAAATAACGCAGGCAATGAGTTACACGAGGATACGTTTTGATCGAAAATTTGCTTATAATGAGCACACGATACAATAGATCAAGCGGGGTTTGGCAGCGATGCGGGTGACGGCGGCAGCAAACTGAACAGCGCCATCTATGTCTTCTATACGAGGGTCTGGTCATGTCTGTTTTTGAGTATGCGATGGCTATTCTGACTCTCAACCGTTTATATCTGATGTGTCGTGTTGTGTACATGGTGCTAGACCCACATGTTGTATAGACAACTCGGCACTAACAGGTCATGTTTATATCTGATGTATTGTGTTGTGTACATGGTGATAGACCCACATGTTGTATAGACAACTCGGCACTAACAGGTCATGTTTATATCTGATGTGTCGTGGTGTGTACATGGTGATAGACCCACATGTTGTATAGACAACTCGGCACTAACAGGTCATGTTTATATCTGATGTGTCGTGTTGTGTACATGGTGCTAGACCCACATGTTGTATAGACAACTCAGCACTAACAGGTCATGTTTATATCTGATGTGTCGTGTTGTGTACATGGTGCTAGACCCACATGTTGTATAGACAACTCGGCACTAACAGGTCATGTTTATATCTGATGTGTCGTGTTGTGTACATGGTGCTAGACCCACATGTTGTATAGACAACCTGGCACTAACAGGTCATGTTTATATCTGATGTGTCGTGTTGTGTACATGGTACTACATCCACATGTTGCATAGACAACTCGGCACTAACAGGTCATGTTTATATCTGATTTGTCGTGTTGTGTACATGGTACTACATCCACATGTTGTATAGACAACTCGGCACTAACAGGTCATGTTTATATCTTATGTATCGTGTTGTGTACATGGTGCTAGACCCACATGTTGTATAGACAACTCGGCACTAACAGGTCATGTTTATATCTGATTTGTCGTGTTGTGTACATGGTACTACATCCACATGTTGCATAGACAACTCGGCACTAACAGGTCATGTTTATATCTGATGTGTCGTGTTGTGTACATGGTGCTAGACCCACATGTTGTATAGACAACTCGGCACTAACAGGTCATGTTTATATATGATGTGTCGTGTTGTGTACATGGTGCTAGACCCACATGTTGTATAGACAACCTGGCACTAACAGGTCATGTTTATATCTGATGTGTCGTGTTGTGTACATGGTACTACATCCACATGTTGCATAGACAACTCGGCACTAACAGGTCATGTTTATATCTGATTTGTCGTGTTGTGTACATGGTACTACATCCACATGTTGTATAGACAACTCGGCACTAACAGGTCATGTTTATATCTTATGTATCGTGTTGTGTACATGGTGCTAGACCCACATGTTGTATAGACAACTCGGCACTAACAGGTCATGTCTATATGACTCCGGCCGCCTTCAATTCCCGCACATGTTCTGGTAACCATGTTGGACTGGGTTGGGCTCAGAACTCAGGTCAGTTAACGGTAAAACACGATTTGGTAGGGATTAGAACTCATGACTTCCAGGCGGTCAGGCAAGCCTGCTAGAGGCCACATCACCGCTGCCTGGACTACATTACCACGTGGACAACAATATCAGAGACAGACAGACAGACAGACAGACAGACAGACAGTCAGACAGACAGACAGACAGACAGACAGACAGACAGACAGACAGACAGATAACGCCACACTGAGACGGGATAGAGACAGGTAGAGACACAGAAAGATACCGATAGACACAGACAGGGAGAGACATAGACAGAGAGACAGACAGCGAAAGGCAGATGGAGATAGAGGAAGACACAGACACAGAGAGATATATACACAGACATACAAACAGACACACGGTTAGTCAGAGATACAGAGATCGAGTTAGACATAGACAAACAGTGAGAAATATAGACACCCAGACAACAGACAGCAGACAGACAAACTGACAAAACGACAGACAGACAATCAGACAGACAGACAGACAGACAGACAGACAGACAGACAGACAGACAGACAGACAGAAAGACAGACAGACAGACAGACAGACAGACAGACAGACAGACAGACAGACAGACAGACAGACAGACAGAGTGAGGGAGGGGAGTTTATTATCATGTAACTGAAGACAAGAATTGCAGAGAAAGAAAGGAGAATCATCATCATAGGACACCGGTCAAATCCAGTGGCAAATCCTTCTTTATCAGACGATCATTGTGATCAAATTTCGTCATTGTTTTCAGAACAACCGACCCTCATACCATTGTGAAAAGCAACGCGTGTCAAGGAAAGGAACTTCCTACTTAAGTGTGTACTATATAGGCGTGCATCGAAGAGTGCTCATCCCCCTGCGTAGAGTTGTTGTCATTGGCGGGAACATGTTTCATAACCTGTCGATGCTTATATTGCCTGGTCTAATCTCAAATCCCGGCTTTAATTACTCAAGTAAATGTCCTTTTACAGCCGTGGGTGTATTTTTCAATGTGCGATTTATCTTTTTATGACATTAACTGACGACTGGTAAACAAGTTGAAAGTTGATGGCCCAACCAAATAGATATATAAACGTCGACAGATGATACCATAAATGACAGCTGGTACCTCTTTGTTTATTAGTTAGTACTGTCTGTTCTAGAGAATATAAGCCAGACAATACGATCAGATGAGATAGTCCAACTGCCAGGTGATCAACAACGGACAACACTTGCATTCTGATCAGGGAATCTGATTGCCAACAAGTCTACCACACTGCAAACACTGACCGTGATCTCCAACATGAAAGCCGTATGCTGTGTGCTGTTGTTGGGCTTTCTCTGTCTGCAAGCTCTAGAACAAGACAATCGTAAGTTGCACAGAGTCCATTATTTGTTTTGTGTTGTATGTACAGCATCTATGCAGCATTTAGTGGTTGTGTTTATAGTATACAATGAGTTTGTGTGGAGAGTGGAAACTGCAAGGCTCCGGGTTGAGTGGCTTGAATCGCTCGACAGGACGCAGAAAAAGATTGTGTTGTGGATTTTCTGCCCAGAGCATGCAGGAGTGCGGGGCAATGAACGGACTGAGAGATTAGCTGTTGCTGCTCCTTTGTGCGGAGAGTTACTTGATGGCAAATGTGATGTGGCAAAGGCTCTCCGGGATGTGGCATTGAACTATTGTATGGTAGATGTGATGTCGGGAAGACTCTCTGGGATCAGGCGGAGAGCTACTGTATGGTAGATGTGTTGTGGGGAAGGCTCTCTGGGATCTGATTAAAAGGCATGATACTCTTATAAAAACCATACTGGAAGGTAAGGTTGAGGGCAAGCGAGCAAGAGGTAGACAACGATACAAGTGGGAGGATAACATCAAGAGATGGACGAACATCAGCCTGACAGAATGTACAGACAAGGCAAGAGACAGAGAGTGTTGGAGATCCATTGCAGCCAACCTTCATTGCGGAGACGGCACCTGATTGATTGATAGGGCTACAGTATGATAAATGTGATGTGAGGAAGGCTCTCTGGAATCTGATGGAGAGTTACTGTATGATAAATGTGATGTGAGGAAGGCACTCTGGGATCTGATGGAGAGTTACTGTATGATAAATGTGATGTGAGGAAGGCTCTCTGGGATCTGGTGGAGGCCTATTATATGATAAATGTAATGTGAGGAAGGCTCACTGGGATCTCTTAAGAAACCTTGACTGCCCGCGTTTATTGACGGACCATATGATGATGAGTGGGATGATAATGACTGTATGGTACTGGCACAGGATACAAGCATGAAGGCTGGGCTGTATATTTCCTGCCCTGATACAAGCATGAAGGCTGGGCTGTCTATTTCCTGCCCTGATACAAGCATGAAGGCTGGGCTGTCTATTTCTTGCCCTGATACAAGCATGAAGGCTGGGCTGTCTATTTCCTGCCCTGATACAAGCATGAAGGCTGGGCTGTCTATTTCCTGCCCTGATACAAGCATGAAGGCTGGGCTGTCTATTTCCTGCCCTGATACAAGCATGAAGGCTGGGCTGTCTATTTCCTGCCCTGATACAAGCATGAAGGCTGGGCTGTCTATTTCCTGCCCTGATACAAGCATGAAGGCTGGGCTGTCTATTTCCTGCCCTGATTGCACTTCTCATTCAACATGGACAGTCTCTGGTGTTCACCTTATATAAATGGAATGACCCAGAAGTGCCAGGGGGTTGAGTGGCCTCGAGGTATGGTGTTCACCTTATATAAATGGAATGACCCAGAAGTGCCAGGGGGTTGAGTGGCCTCGAGGTATGGTGTTAACTTTATATAAATGGAATGACCCAGAAGTGCCAGGGGGTTGAGTGGCCTCGAGGTATGTTGTCCACCTTATATAAATGGAATGACCCAGAAGTGCCAGGGGGTTGAGTGGCCTCGAGGTATGGTGTCCGTCTCGAGTGCTGGAAGTCCCGTGTTCACCTTATATACATGGAATGATCCAGAAGTGCCAGGGGGTTGAGTGGCCTCGAGGTATGGTGTCCGTCTCGAGTGCTGGAGGTCCCGTGTTCACCTTATATAAATGGAATGACCCAGAAGTGCCAGGGGGTTGAGTGGCCTCGAGGTATGGTGTCCGCCTCGAGTGCTGGAGGTCTCGGGTTTAAAACCGGTGAGGAAGGGGATTTTTTTCACGTGGACTTCTAGTAATAACATTTCCCCTGGTCTCTGGGTAGTGTGATCGGATGCCCGTGTGTTGTTGCGCACGTACAATTATCCCTTGGCCGTTGGAAATCGAAAAAGAGTTGCCTAACGTCGCTGCCCGGGCAAAATTTCGAGTTAAAAATCTACCCAAAAGTATTTCAGGATCCTAGCCTGTGCTACGAAGTTCGTGCACTGGGCTGAGATTCTCCGGATTCAGGCTTGAGTTAGGAGTAGAATGGAGCACTTTATGGGTTACACCATGTGCCGTGATGTGGATCCGTCGACTAAACTAAACTAAACCCAAAAGTAAACCCCTCAGGTGATAACGTTACATAAATGGAAGGACCCAGAAGTAAACCTCTCATGTTGTCACGTGGTATACATGGAAAGACCCTGAAGTAAACCTCTCAGGGGATCACGTGGTATAAATGGAAAGACCCAGAATTAAATGTAGACAAGGAAAAGAGACTTATGTGAAGTCACAGATGCCAGAGACACATCCAATATGAGCCTCGACACAGATCATAATATGACGGTAGTAGATAGAACTGCCAAATTGATCACAATACAAGCATGAAGGCTGGGCTGTCCATTTCCTGAGTAGTTTGTCTGTCTGGCTGTCTGTTTGTCTGTGTGTCTATATTTCTCTCTGTTTGTCTATGTCTAACTCGATCTCTGTATCTCTGACTATCCGTGTGTCTGTTTGCATGTATGTATATATATCTCCCTGTGTCTGTGTCTTCCTCTATCTCCATCTGCCTTTCGCTGTCTGTCTCTCTGTCTATGTCTCTCCCTGTCTGTGTCTATCGGTATCTTTCTGTGTCTCTACCTGTCTCTATCCCGTCTCAGTGTGGCGTTATCTTCTGTCTGTCTGTCTGTCTGTCTGTCTGTCTGTCTGTCTGACTGTCTGTCTGTCTGATATTGTTGTCCACGTGGTAATGTAGCCCAGACAGCGGTGATGTGGCCTCTAGCAGGCTTGCCTGACCGCCCGGAAGTCATGAGTTCTAATCCCTACCAAGTCGTGTTTTACCGTTAAATGACTTGAGTTCTGAGCCAAACCCAGTCCAACATGGCTACCAGAACATGTGCAGTCAGGGCTTAGTCAGATATGACTGAGCTACCGTATAACAGTAGACGGTACTACCTGCTTTCTGTTAGCGCCGAACGTTGGGCGGCGCTTACCAAACTCGACACCCCACATTGTGCCAACGGCTTCGGGCGGAAGAGCGCAATTGGGAGGGTACAAGCCTTACCCTGGTGCGAGGAAATGCAAGCTAAAGACAAAATTGTCATGGCAGGGCAGACCAGGCCCTAAGCCTTGGTTGGCGACTGGTCTAGGATCGAAGCTCCGACAGGCGGACAGTTAGAGCATTGCTTTGCTGATCCGGCAGCTTCTGCAGCTTGTCTTGTTCCAGATGTAGGGGTGTTACCTTTCCTCTGGAGTAAACTAGGCAGGCCGAGAGAGGGATCATGCTGCATGGGCAACACATGATCTCTATATTTTAGCCCAGGTTTTGTGCTATGGAGAGGCAATAACTCCATCCCTGGTCTTAACTGGTCTCGGAATCAAAGCGAGAGGCAACTGTTACGGGTTATAAGTCCTTGTCAGTTGGCGTAGACATGGGGCGCCACGCGTTGCTTCTGACGGTGGGAGACACCTATAGGTGTCACTGATCAGCTACCGCCCGCCTCAAGTTGGGCAGCCCCCAGCCAATTGGGTGCTGATCCGCCACAGCCTGCCTGCTTCAATGGGTGCTTGAGGCTAGGACAAAATCTGAATCGCAGGCTGTAAAACCAATGCACCAGGTACAAACAAAAATAAAAATAGAAACCTCAAGCTACGGCTTGCAACCTGTAACGTGAGAACCATGTGTCCAGGATTTTCCACTGACTTGACCAATATTGACGATGTGAGAAAAACGGCAGTGATTGATGCCGAACTCAATCGTCTTAACATTGATATTGCTGGCCTGCAGGAGACTCGCCTCGCTGAGGAAGGGTCACTCAGGGAAAACAACTACACCTTTTTCTGGAAGGGTAGAGGGCATTCAGAAAAAAGGCAACACGGTGTGGGCTTTGCAGTGAAGAATTCGCTACTGGGAATGATTGAAATTCCAGCAGGAGGAAATGAAAGACTATCATCCCTGCGCTTGGCAACCTCTTGTGGGTTTGCCACCATTATTACTGCATATGCACCGACACTCGATTCCTCTGATGATGTGAAGGATTTGTTCTATGAGGAGTTAGACTCCGTTATCAAGGCAGTTCCAAAATCTGACTACATTTATATGCTCGGTGATTTCAATGCTCGTGTGGGCAAGGACTCGAGTTCATGGCCAGTGTGCCTTGGAAAATACAACATCGGTCGCATGAATGAAAATGGGCAAAGGCTGCTGGAGCATTGCACCAGTAATGACCTATGTATTACAAACTCTTTTTTTAAAACAAAAGAGATGCATAAGGTCACATGGAAACATCCAAGATCCGGCCATTGGCACCAGCTGGACTTCATCATCACACGGAGACAACATCTGAACCATATATCATTGACTCGTAGTTACCACAGTGCTGACTGTGATACGGATCATTCTTTGGTTGTTGTAAGGGTTAGACTGAGACCAAAGAGAATCTACACAGCTAAACACAAATCTAGCCCCAGGATTAATATTATTAACACTCATGATCCTGAAAAGTGCTTTCAGTTTCAACAGCAACTTGAAGACGCTTTCACTGATACACCAGAAAATTGTACAGTAAATGAAAAGTGGGGTCAAATTAAGGAAACTCTTTATAAAACTGCCGTAGGGGTTTACGGCACTGTGGATCATAAGAGGCAGGACTGGTTTGCGGCCAACAGCGAGACTCTGCAGCCCTTGATTGATAAGAAGAAGAAAGCTCTCTTAAGAAACAAGGAAAGACCAACGCGTAACACTCTGAGTGAGCTAAGGCAAGCTAGGAAGGATGTGCAAAAGGCTGCTAGGCAGTGTGCAAATGATTATTGGATCAAGTTATGTGAGTTCATTCAAATCGCAAGTGATAAGGGAGACATAAGAAGCATGCATGAAGGAATAAAGAAAGCCTGTGGTCCAGTGATCAAAAGAAGTGCACCATTGAAAACCTTGACTGGAGAAATCATCACTGACAAGAAACGGCAGATGGACAGATGGGTAGAGCACTATTTGGAGCTTTACTCAAGTGAGACCAAACTAGCGGATGATGCCCTCAACGCCATAGAGGCTCTACCAACTCTTGACCACCTGGACACACTTCCCACCATAACAGAAGTTAAGTGTGCTATAAATGAACTTGCATCTGGCAAGGCTCCAGGTAAGGATGGGATTCCAATAGAGGTTATCAGGAGTGGGCAAGACACACTCACTATACAGATCCACCAGCTAATAGAGCTATGCTGGCGTGAAGGACAAGTCCCATAGGATTTCAAAGATTCAAGCATCATAACACTGTACAAGAACAAGGGCGATCGGAGCGACTGCAACAACTATAGGGGTATCTCACTTCTGTGTATTGTTGGAAAAGTATTTGCCAGAATTGTTCTGCGCAGACTTCAAGTCCTAGGAGATCAAGTCTACCCCGAATCACAGTGTAGCTTTCGACAGAACCGGTCTACCACTGATATGATATTCTCATTGCGACAAATGCAAGAAAAATGCCGTGAACAGAATCAACCACTGTTTATTGCCTTCATCGACCTCACAAAAGCATTTGATTTGGTCAGTCGTGAGGGTCTGTTCAAGGCACTAAAGAAGATTGGCTGCCCACCAACTCTTCTGTCCATTGTGGAATCGTTCCACACAGGCATGAAGGGTATAATCAAGTTTGATGGTGCAACTTCTGAAGAATTTGAAATCAAGAGTGGAGTTAAGCAAGGTTGTGTACTAGCTCCCACCCTCTTTGGAATATATTTTCACTTCTACTGAAATATGCATTTCGTGATCAGGATGGTGGTATATACATTCACTCACGCTCAGATGGCGGCCTCTACAATGCACAGAGATTGAAGGCTAAGACCAAACTTAGGAGGGTACTGATCAGAGAGTTGCTTTTTTCAGATGATGCTGCAGTTACGACCCACTCTGAGGAAGAATTGCAATGTCTACTATCTGCATTCTCCAATGCTTGTTCTGAATTTGGTTTAACAATTAGCAAAAAGAAGACACAGATTATGTCACAAGGTGCACATGGGGTACCATCAATCTTTATTGACGACGCCTAACTAGAGATAGTAGACCATTTTACATATCTAGGATCAGTGGTTAATAGCAAATTATCCCTAGATCAGGAAATCAACATCCGGATTGGTAAGGCAGCAACAACAATGAACAGGTTAAGAAAAAGAGTCTGGGAGAACAGGAAGCTTACTGCCAAAACAAAAGTCCTTGTCTATCAAGCCTGTGTCCTTAGTACTCTTCTCTATGGCAGTGAAACCTGGACAACTTACTCACACCAAAAGAACAATTTAAACAGCTTTCATATGCTGTGTTTGCGAAGAATTCTCGGTATTAAGTGGCAAGACAGAATCACAAATACTGAAGTATTGGAAAGATCAGGTTGTGTGACAGTTTATTCCATGCTCAGTCTTCGTAGACTTAGATGGATAGGACATCTTAGGAGGATGGATGATGGTAGAATACCAAAGGATATCTTTTTTGGTTAATTACAGATGGGTAAGAGATCTCAGGGTCGGCCTCTACTACGATACAAAGATGTATGTAAGCGGGACATGATTGATACAGGCATTGATAATGCACATTGGGATCAAGTCGCCGCTGAACGTGTTGCATGGAGGGCAAATATCAGAAATGGAATAAAGTCAAAGGAGAAAATTATTGCAGAAAAGTCACACACCAAGCGTTTGAGACGTAAGATGGTGCATGATGGTGGAAATGACCACGTGTTCAGATGCACCCACTGTGAACGGACTTTTACAGCGCAAATTGGCCTTATCAGTCACACTCGCTACAACCATAGTTAAAAGTTATTATGCCTTTTTAAAGCACAAACTATCGTCTGTCAAGACGGCAAGGTGCCAATGGATTGATCACAAACAGAAGAAAGAAGAAACAGAACACCGAAGTTATCAATTGAGAAAAAACTAAATGGCGAAGAACATGGAAAAGCCTTCCAAGAAAATTCACAACAAAGTTATGAAAACCTGCTTCAGAAGTCGTTTACAGTTAATGAAGAATGGTTTAATTTCAATGTAATCATTGCCGAAGCAGCCAAAGAAATATGTGGAACAAAAAATACAGGTTGCAGAATATCAGAATGGTGTAATAATGAAATAAATTAATTGTGAATAAAAAAAGAAAGTTTATAATTGTTGGTTAAAGAGCAGAAAAGAAGACAATTATTCAGAATGCAGACAAATCAGAGGAGAAACAAACAGAACAATAGGAAAAGATAAGAGAATTTTATGGGAAAAGTTACGAGAAATGTTGGTAGAAGAAGAAAAAAATCAGCAGGAAGAAACTATTACTATAAAGTAAGAGCAATTATACAAGACAATGGGTAATATAACCTAACATAAATACTAAATGATGAACATGATCTAACCCCCAAAATGATCTTGGACAGATGGAGACATTATTTTAAAGAAATGCGTACTTTATATAAACCAGACGGAAGTTAAAAAAAAAAAAAAATTATAAACAACACAGAAGTAGATAAAGAAGAGCCAGAAATATCACTGGCAGAAGTTGAACAAGTTATTAAAATGGCACCAAAGCAGAAATCGACAGGCATTGATGATTTACCATAACAAGCCATCAAAGCACCGGAGAAATAAGGCGAGAATGGCTCAGACGAATTGTCCTGATCGTTTCCTCAGACCAAGAAACAACAGATAATTGTCAAACCGCAATAATTACACCAGTTTGAGGAAATAGGCAATAAGAAAGATTGTACTAATGGTATAGGAGTCGATCCACTTAGCCAAACAGGCAACATGTATGCCAGTCATTGGAGGAAGATGAGACCATTGCTTGAAGAACAATTATCAGAAGCCCAGATGGCTTTATATCAAACAGAAGTATCACAGACGCAACATTGACAATTAAATAACTGACAGAAAAAGCAGTTTCATACATCAAGGCCAGTACAGTTGTTTGTATAGTTCGGGGAAACAGAGTCGACAGCAATGTGTCCTGGGTTTGAATAAGAAACTGCGCAATTAGCAAACATCTAATGAATGTTTGCAAAAGTGTATATAAGTCATGTCAATGCTGCGTACGAGCAAAGGCAGGAACGTCAACACATAATTCAATAAATGCAGGTGTACCACAAGGTTGTGTGCCCTCCTCTATACGTGTTATAACATACATTGACAGCATATGGCAATAAATGCAGGTGTACCACAAGGATGTGTGCCCTCCTCTCTACGTGTTATAACATACATTGACAGCATATGGCAATAAATGCAGGTGTACCACAAGGATGTGTGCCCTCCTCTCTACGTGATATAACATATATTGACAGCATATTGCAATAAATGCAGGTGTACCACAAGGATGTGTGCCCTCCTCTCTACGTGTTATAACATACATTGACAGCATATGGCGTTAAGATAACAGCGACACAGAAGATAACATCTTAGAAGTATTATCCGCTGATGACAAAGCGTTCACAGCAGCAGATAATGCAAGAAGGGAGCCTTCATCATCATCATCACCACCACAATCATCATCATCATCATCATCATCATCATCATCATCATCATCATCATCATCATCATCATCCAGTGCCTTGCCGACTTGCGTGGATGATCATGCCTTTCCACAAATTGCAATCTCCGAGGTCATGGATCCGTTCGTGTGCTGACTCCCTTCCGTGCCATGACATAAGAGTGTCAAGATTCTCCTCACGCTGCTTTCCTCTATCTCTCTGTCCGCAAATCTTTCCTGTTTTCACAGCATGTTCCAGTCTCATAACGTGTCCAAAATACGATGATTACCTCTTTCTGCTGTTTGTGATAAGTTGTCTTTGCCACTCAGCTCACATAAAAACGTCCTGATTGCTCATTGTGGTTGTCCAATTAATTTACAGCATTCTCTATAAAAGCACATCTCCAAGGCTTCCGTGGTTTATTTTTTGTTTGTGTGTGTGGCCTGTTTACTAATTGTCCATGATTCGCAGCCGTATGATAATATTAGTTCTATGTACATGCAAGAACTATATTTCTAGCCGTCACGGACAATGACATATTGCACAAAACGTTCTTCATTTGATATAATGCAGTATTTGCTTGCCATATTCTGATCTTTATCTCAGTGATGTATCTTCCATCTGATGTTATCTATATGCCTAGTTATTTGAATGTCTGCACTTGTCCCAAAATGCCGTCCTGAATTTTAATTGCACATTTCGGCACAAACTTCTATTATTCAAGCTAAGACCAATTGTTTTCACTTTCTACAATGTAGATCTGTCTGACTTGTTGCTATCAAGACGGTGTCATCAGCCTCCAGAACCATCTAAATCAAGTCAGTTACATGTGTCAGGAACATAACATGAAAATAAGCATTGAAAAGACAGAGACAATGGTGATAGGCAGACAGTCAAACATCCGGTCAAAACAAAATAAAGACCGTGGCATGTAAATATCTGTTACAAAGTGAATGATGACAGAGTGACAGATGGAGTGGTTATGGTTGTGTCTAGGGTATGTCATTGTGAATGTTGTGTTGGACAACTGATCAACCACGATGCATCAATACCAATCACTAGAATGCGCACACAATACTTTAATCTGAACCATGGATACAACATTATTCCTCGGGAACGTTCATCATTATAAAAATCTATACATTGCATAAGGACAGGAACAGTACATGTAGTCCCAACCACTATTACTGCTGATAACTGGACTCAGTCTTTAATACTTAGCCTCCGAATTACTCTAACTGAAAAACACATGGAGGAGTTCTCTAGCTAACTCCGTTACTATTCAACCTTTTTCCGACAGCCAACCTCCACTTTCAGGTCCCAAATCTCAACTGTCCCTCAATGTTTTTCACTTGTCTGTTTACCCTTCTTTTTTCAGCCCTCCCCGGGGAATGCCCCTTTAATCCCGTGAACTTGTTTATGTTGTAGCATTGCTACCAAGGGCAATCACCTTAATGTTAGTGAATCCAGGCATGTTTCAATATCTGTGGGGTGGTGAATGAAAATGGTCGTTAAAGAAGTGTCTAGGGAAGAATTGCCCGGGTGTATATGATAATGACCTTTGAACGAGTCAGTTGTCTTCTAGAAGTCTCCAGAAATACAGAGTAGTTTTGGCTCTATGGATTTACGAATGGGACCGGGACCGGGTAGACCCCGCCCAACCCACATGATAAAACCATCCTTCTGAAGAACAAAAGCAGAAAACAGATCATGTAACCACAGATCTCTAGCAAGCTGTTATACTTGAACATGAACATCAGAGACTGTGTGTTGGCTGACCTCCCCACTGGATTTTCTGCACCTATATGATTGTGACTGTAACACATTTATCTACCATAACAAACTTTATCACACTGGTCACAAGACAATAAAAATTCTCCTGTCCATATATATATTCTTTATTAACAGAATATCTAACATGGTGTTACAAGACTCTATCTCTACTACAATCTATAAAAACATCAGATCAAAACAAAAACATTGTCAAGTAATGACTTAACTTCTAAACTCAAAAAACACCTCTCCTCCTCCTCTGTCTCCTCAAAAAACCACATTACACTCAACTCTTGAGTGTTATGTTTTCCCGAATAACTATCTCGGGACTACTGTTTTGACTATGTTCAATCAACTCAAACACAGCTCAGATATATTATTACTCCATCTCTATATCTAACGTAAATAAGGCCGATCATGAATCTTGGATCTGGCGGGTGATTGTGTCATTGTTCCTACCAAGTCTTGAATAAGCTAATCTTCTGAATTCGGAGAATGTAGACTCACCCCATCTGGGATTCGTACAACTGTCTTTATTCTCCACGGGAAAAAGTTCTATGAAGACGCTTCTAGTCTCTATGTTAACTCCTCCACTCACTCTACCGCTGAGATAGATGGGCTCATCCCATCATGCACTGACCAAACATCACAATGTGCCACTGAAAAAAAAACAAGGTTCTCTGGATGCTAAACACTGTGATTGTGAATATGGACTCATTGACGTTGATAAACTTCTTTGGATGGGGGAACCAGATTGACCAGGCTCCACACGGTGTTACTGTACAAAGGCTCTCCGGCTGTAGAACACAGTTGACGTGGAAATGGACTCAATGACTAGTGTAGTCCCTTTTGATGGTGGAATCCAATTTATCGACCAGTGTAACTGACCACAAATGTTCCTAACGAACTTTAGACACAAATGATGATGTTATTGTTGGGACTTGAGGTATGGACTACTCGATCAGCTTAGGTATTGAGAGGAAAATAGGTCTGCATTTAAAATAGATGGGGCTCACCCCCACTGGTAGTCTTTTCCATCATTCTGGAAAGGTTAAAGCACGGACTCTCAACGACGTTGCTGTGATTGTTAGTGAAGGAAGAACTCTCCATAAGCATCTGTCATAGCTGGCTTGAACATCTTTAGGCGGCCTCCCGCTGATTTATCTGGGTAACATGCTTCATCAAAGAAGAAGACGCATCCTCAATGTCTCAGTGGGACATGGAAACAAACAAGAGGATCCGTACTGGTTTCATAGTTCACTCCATTGATTATGACTGCTTAATATCGAGAGTACCATCCAGTCCGTAAGCTGTTGCAGACTATAACTTCCCTGATACTACAGGAAGAATACTAGTGTCATCTCTCTTCAGACGTAACCAATGCGTATAAGAAGCTTTCAATAGCACTTGGCCAAAACAATGTCAACAAAACAAACGGGGATAACTCCGACTGGAGTTTCTCACTGTTGCCTAAAGAATAACTTTGGATTATTTCACCTGTCCTTGGCCTAAGGTTTCTTGGACATAGTGCTTCACTAAATTGGGCGACTACCGAGATCCGAAATTACGGAGTGACGCCTCTTCTAAAAGAATTCTAGTCCAAAAGTATCTTCCAAAAGTTTAGACTCTGCCAAATGTCCCTCGTCAAGTTACCTCTTAGTGCCCGTAAAATTGAAATGACAAGCCTTAAACATTCTAGCTTATTATACATTTCCATAGACGCACAGAGACAACAACATGGACATAAATTCAGAGGTAAATCCTCGTATGACGAGTTGGGGTATCTACATGTTTGCCTGTAACTTATTTGTCTACTTGGCGGGAAGGTGGGGACGGTAATCTAAACAAACTCTACCAACCTCACGCTCCGACCCATACGACGAACAGGACATCACAGATATCGAAAATAGATATACTCTCTTGCACATGAAACACCCACCTCTGAGAGTACAACAATCTGTTTTAGAACATGATCGGGAGTGTGACTAACTGTCGGGGGGGGGGGCGGGGGCGGGGGGGGGGGTTGTAAATATCAGCTCCAATGTCTTCTTATTTTGGCAAGCACACTGCACGATTTACTGCAGGTTAAAATGAGTATTTAGGTATGTGAACCGTTCTCATGAATGGGATATAGCCACAGGACATATCGGATCCACCAATCCGACGGAAGCAATGGGGTGTCCTAACTAACTGTTTCCCCAGGCTGTCATACATACAAAATTAACTCCCCCTCTCCGGCATATTCTGTACACAGATGACGTGAAGATTCACACACAATATATATGCATACAGGTTCTGAATCTTAACAAATGCACTATGTAGCACATGAATAGTTTACTAAAAGTTAGTAAAGATGGTCCCTCCTCTAGAGGATATTGAACCTAAATATGAAGATATAGGAAATCTGCATAGAATACACAGAACTTGCAGAGATATCAAAATCTTCAAAGAAGATGAATCAGTAATCATAGCATGATAAAAATTGTAAGCATAGGAATATGGGACAATGTCATACACGTTCGAGATGAAAAGTTCGAACCCCAGGCTTTTTCCAAGAAGAAATGGTGCTATTTCTCATATCACACAAATACTGTATTAATTGTATAACACAAATATTATCATTCAAAAACACCAATATTTTGCTCACCATTTTTAGCAACTAAAAGGTAAAAATGGGCCCTACAATGGGCCCACACCCGCTCCCTTGTAGAATCACATCTTCCTAGTTTGCTGGCCAAGACTCAAGTGAATATATCTGGTCCAGCCCGGGAGTAAATCTATTTCCAGCCCTGGCACCAAATTCCTCCTCGTTCTGAACGATAAAATACGCTACCATATATGGAATCGCCAGTGGCCCGCACGTGGAATTCTCTTTTCCAAGAAAAGATATTAATATCCGTCTGCAAGCTGGATAAACTGGGACACTATGTCACAATATCTACGGTCGATTTTCCTTTCAGATGCGGAAATGAGTAGAGAAATCAGCACACGCTGTGCAAAGGCAAATCAGGTACAGGGAAACTAGCGCCTCTTCTGTCGCATAGCAAGATACAAATATGTCCTAAAGACAATCTCAGAAGAGCTATTTTTAGCCGACATTATGCTACAATGTCAAACATGGATGTCTACTGCGACTAAAGAGCGCACAATCATAACAACCGAGATGAGATGTCTTAGAAGAGATGTGGGAGTAATCGTAAGAGATATAATCAGGAACGAGGAAATTAGAAGACTGGAACCAGTCATGCACTTCATTAAACAATCATATTAATTGAGTTGCCAACCTCACACGACAGCACTGGTAAAACCTGCTACAAAGAACCATATTAAAGACTTATGATAGGTACAAAGCAAGGTGAAGACCACGTCAATGATTGAGTGATGATATCAAGAACTACCTTAGAGAAATGATAACCAACTTATAAAGAGCATGTGATGTACAGCATACAAGATCTTTGCATCTTTCAATACCTCACACCCCCACCCCCTCCTCCCCTCACCACCACCACCACCACCAACGCACGCTAGAAAAACCACTTCACTGAGTTAAAAGGCACAGCATAAGCAGAGAAATGAAGAAGTAAAAGCAGAAGAAGGAAGAGAGAAAGAAGAAAACGAAGAGAAGAAGGATGGAGATGGCGAGGAGGAGTAGGAGTAGCAGTAGGAGTAGCAGCAGCAGCAGCACTAGCAGAAACAACAGCAGCAGCAGCAGCAGAAGAAGAAGAAGAAGAAGAAGAAGAAGAAGAAGAAGAAGAAGAAGAAGAAGAAGAAGAAGAAGAAGAAGAAGAAGAAGAAGAAGAAGAAGAAGAAGAAGTTATTGTTATTTCTTCTTCTTCTTCTGCGTTCATCCGGAGGTGTTTTTTCCGGACGTGATTGCGTGGTGCCAGTTTACAGCAGAGCTGTGTTCTTGCGTCGTTAGGCCGACACATCCGACTTCTGTGGGCATTTGTTGACCAGGTTAACCTTCCCGGGGTTATTATTTCTATTTGTTATTGTTCGACCGATCCGATCTGTTGGCGATCATGGCAGTTATCGAGGTTGGAAGAGCAATGCAGAGGCGGACATTACCAACACAATATTAGACGCTGAACGAACAGATGAATTTTAAGAACACTTGGGAATCTGTACCCTTGTCGGGAGACAGGAAGATGGGTGAAGTTGGAGTCGACAGACACGAACAGTTTGTCGGGAGACAGGAAGATGGATGAAGTTGGAGTCGACAGACACGAACAGTTTGTCGGGAGACAGGAAGATGGGTGAAGTTGGAGTCGACAGACACGAACAGTTTGTTGGGAGACAGGAAGATGGATGATGTTGGAGTCTACAGACACGAACAGTTTGTCGGGAGACAGGAAGATGGGTGAAGTTGGAGTCGACAGACACGAACAGTTTGTCAGGAACACAAGATATTTGAGTAATGGTTAGTTAGTCGACAGATCATCCTCGTTGCACATCGAACCATTCAGTCCATAAGTGCTCGGATCCCCTCCTCAGCAAATCCCGCAGCATGTAGCGGCTAACGACGCCAGTTCTGTGTTGGTTTATCAATCTTCTTTGGCTTCCTGCGTAGTGTTCTTGTTTGGCCACCCCTCTTTTAATTTGCTGCTCCCGCAGTCTGGCCATTGTTGTAGATTCACAGTCATCACTTGGTTCTCGCAAAAGTCTCACTTCTCGTAGAGCATTCAGAATGTCAGCCTGGTCCATGGCGCGACCGAACTCCACAGTAGCCTCACCTGCGAGCTTGTCAGCACGCTCATTTCCTTGTACTCCCGCATGCCCTGGCACGAAGATGAAACTAATCTTTGCCAGCCGAGACCGCTTCAGAGGCAGCAACCATTCTCTTCGGATCGACCCCTCCTCTATCCTCTTGATCATGTTCATTGAGTCGCTAAGGAACAAGCCCTAGTGAATGTCTGTGTCTCGAGCCATGTTATTGCTTTACTTCCTGCCATGACTTCCATGGTCAGGCTACTTGTGGTTTCAGTGAAAGCACCAGAGTCTTCCTTCACAATTTTCCCTCCGGCCCGAGCTGTAAAGGCCCATGAGCTTCTCATATGTCGGACGACCGACCCATCTGTGTAGATGACCGCGTCACCGTCTAGCGAATTCTCGAAAATCAACGCTTGTACTTCAGCCTCAACAGCAGCCGGATTTTCTTGTCTGCATTTTCTATCTAGTTGGATGCAAACTGAAAAGGATGTGCAGAAGTCTGTTGGCACTTGCACCCACTCCTCGCCAGGTTCTAAGTCCTCAAGTGAACACACCTGTTGAAGAATGTCTTCGGCTTGACCCATCCACGACCGTCTTCTTTTTAACCTGCTGCCCTTCACCTTCCTAATAAACACAGCAATGTTGTCGTCAGTCTGTATACGTCGAGGAGGTGATCGGAGCACCCATGGACATGCCCGCCGTGGGATGATGACGTTCTTAATGAATCAATTCTCTTATTAATGTATACCTGTCCATACATGAAACTCTAAGGGCTTGTGTTTCAGCGTGTGACCTGAAGGGAGCCTTGGGATGGTGTCATAGTTCCAGGCCAATCTACAAATACAACTCACAGACAGGGGCGTGCGAACTGTTTCCTGCCCAAAGATGTTATGGTAGATCGCTGTACCATTTTGATAGCATTGAAGCATGCCAAGCTGCATGCACCCCTGGGAGCAATGTGGAAGACATTCAGCCTACAGGACCGTCTGCCGCTACAGATATGTCCACATAAACAATAAACATACAGCCTACAGGACCGTCTGCCGCTATAGATATGTCCACATAAACAATAAACATGCTGAACAGATGGTCCTTTTCTGTTCTTCTATGGAGAGAGTTCGTGTTTGTTGGTGTACGGAAGTGGGAATACTAAGGAACACACATGTGTGTGTGTGTTTCTGTGTGTGTGTGTGTGTGTGCGCGCGCGTCCGTGCGTGCGTGTGGCGTGTGTGTGTGTGTGTGTGTGTGTGTGTGTGTGTGCGTGCGTGCGTGCGGCGCGTGTGTGTGTGCGTGTATTAGACAACCTACTCAGCCAAACATTTGCTTTCATCATCTGTGTCTACCTATCTATGTACTTATCAATATATCTATCTACCAGCACACCCCAGCCCCCCAATCCCGATGACGATACTACTAATCTTCTCAACAACAAACACACCCCAGCCCTCCACTTCCGATCACAGGTCTTCTAAACATCTCAACAAACGATGTTTTATAATTCCCCGACGTACCGATACCAGGGTTGGAAAACCGCGCGTTGGATTAGGAAGCACGTAGCTCTGTGTTGATTCCGGTGATATGAGGCATCGGCCATTCAGAATGCAATATTAATCTTGTTCTTATAGTCAATGCCGAGTAGTGTTGGTGATCATGTCTCTAGACAGCCTTACATCTCGTGTGCTGCAAATCATTTCTCATACCGACGTTCCTCCTTGCCATGTTATAAAACTTCCCAGCATCTTATCTCTTGGTATCCTCCTCCCTCTCTTTCCTTCCATCCTCCCTTTTGGTGACGACATACACCAGCTTTTCCTTTCTCCTGATATGTCCACAGAATGTTGACAGTTCTATTCTGATCCAAGTAATCTGTTTTCTGTATGAGTTAACTTCTTTCAAGTATCCTGTTTTCTGTATGAGTTAACTTCTTTCAAGTAACCTGTTTTCTGTATGAGTTAACTTCTTTCAAGTAACATGTTTTCTGTATGAGTTATCTTCTTTCAAGTAACATGTTTTCTGTATTAGTTAACTTCTTTCAAGTAATCTGTTTTCTGTATGAGTTAACTTCTTTCAAGTAACCTGTTTTCTGTTTGAGTTAACTTCTTTCAAATAACCTGTTTTCTGTTTGAGTTAACTTCTTTCAAGTAACATGTTTTCTGTATGAGTTAACTTCCTTCAAGTAACCTGTTTTCTGTATGAGTTAATTTCTTTCAAGTAACCTGTTTTCAGTATGAGTTAACTTCTTTCAAGTAACCTGTTTTCTGTTTGAGTTAACTTCTTTCAAGATGTCTTCATTTTTCTGTCCATCCCTCCACGGCCTTCTCTTCATTCTTCTATGAAGTCACGTCTCCGCAGCCTAAACATCTGGAACGTGTGGTAAGCTACTGACCGTCAAATTGTCAAGTCAGTCACAGATAACCATTAAATGCTGTTGTTGATTTTAACGTCCTGCAGCGGCCCATTCATTGTGCGAGTTTACTGCACCGTACAGTAGTGACGAGACATGAACTCTTGGTCATTATGTGTTGTACAATAGTGACGAGACATGAACCCTTGGTCATTCTATGTTGTACAATAGTGACGAGACATGGACACCTGGTTATTCTGTATTGTACAATTGTCAGAATCTCTAATGTCTCCAACCGAGATGCAGTAACATCGTTACGCCCGCCAGGCGAATAGTTGCCAACCGGGATGCAGTAACATCGTTACGCCCGCCAGGCGAGTACCAGTTACCTGCCCGCAGGTTGCTGGCTGACGTGATAGTCAGCGGTCAGGCAAGGACAAAGCAAGACGCACGCAGTCCTCGTGAAGCTAATCCACAGGGCAAGCGCTGTGCGGGGAAACCGGCAGACAGCTTGGGAACTCGGACATGACAAGACGTGTGGGTTGAGAAAGGCTTCGTGTCGTTCTGTGCCCGAAAGTCGAGTGCTTGTATATCTTGTGAGATAGATTGTGAAGCTGTGGGTTTTGTCTGTAAGTGTACTTATGTATTGTATATGTATAGTAATGATCATCACATGCCAAACTAGATCGTATTGCATGTGAATTGTAAATAAATCCATTGAACTTAGTGTCATTGTGTGTCAAGTCCAATCATTTTGTACTTGTACTTGTCTCAAATATGTTAGGTCCAACGAGCCAGGTTTAAGATCCTGACATGTGTGAACGTGGAAGGCTCGTCCGGTTAGATTGTTTGAACGTGGAAGGCTCGTCCTCTTAGATTGTTTGAACTTGTAAACGTGTAAAACATCGGTGATTGTGTAACTTGTCGCCATTTTGACCTTGTCGCCATCTTGTAAACATGATGTCTATGTCCTTACTGAATGTCATCGTGATGTAAGTGATGTACCATCATAGTTATAGATTGTTGAAATATATCTAGATTGTATTTGTGAAGTTAGTTGTGGAAAGCAAAAAGTTTGAGAAAGAAAGTGACTTGTGATTTGAAAAAAATAAAATTTGACCAACGACATTACGACCTATAATTACACTCAACGCCATACAAACCTAATCAAAACTTAGTGACAAGCATACACCTCACATAAAGGTAGATTATAACTTATTTCCTCCCAAAAGAAAGCAGGTTTTCTGTGCCATCTGAAACCGTTGCCCGTAGAGGTCATTTGTCTTTGAAGTAGCGACCCTACAGTTCCTAGCCCTGGTGTTAACCGTTCTCCACCGCATCCAGTACACTTGAGTATATTTTTTTGTATATACTTTCGGATGCAAATTTTGGCATAAATTGTAAGTTCAACAAGATTGTAAATTTATCACGTTACTAACACCTTGTAACAAATTGTGTGTCTGATAACTCATTGTCATTTAAACATTCCATCATGTCTTCGTTAAATGACTTCATCGAGATGGGTTTAAAGCTAAAGTTAACTGGTGACGAGTTAACAAAGTGGAGCGAAACAAAATACTCTGAACACCTTCTAGAAAAAGCTAGCGAACGCGAGGAAAGAGCGGCTGAAAGAGCTGCCAAGCAGGCAGAGGCAGAAACAGCATTAAAGCAGGCAGAGGCCGAAACAGCATTAAAACAGGAAGAGCTAGAATTATCTGCGAAAACAAAACAAGCGGAGTTAGATACTGAATTGAGGAAGGCAGAAATAGCAGCTCAAAGTAAACGAGAGGAGCTCGAATTACAACTCAAGATTAAACAGCTTGAAACCGATACTGCCATAGACAAAGAGTCTAAGAAGTCTGAAAGACTGGAAAAAGAAAACCAGTACAAAAAGTATCAAGGTATTGTGAGAAATTATACCTCAGGTGACTGCATTGCAGCGTTCACCCAGAATTTTGAAACCTTAATGGACCACTATCATGTCCCAGTTTCTGAATGGAACATTATTTATATGAGGAGTTTGTCAGGGGAACCTCTGAAAGTCATAGAGACTATCCCACAAGACCTCAGAAAAGATTACCACTATCTAAAGTTAAAAATTATGGAACATTTTATGCTAGATGAGGCAGGATACAGAGAACAGTTCAGCAAATTGAGTCCAAAACCTACTCAAACGTTCTCTGATTATATCTCCGTAGTCCGGGACGTATTTACAAAATGACTTTCAGCAGCCAAAGTAAATAAAGACTTTCATAAGTTAGAAGACCTCATCATCAGGGATAAAATCATAACATCCCTTCCATCATCATTTTCAAAATTTTTGCTAGAGAATGAATGTACGATTGTAGAACAGATTGAGAGACGACGTTCCGCTTACTATACAGCCAATAAACATTGTTTTGCTAGTGAGGCTACTGATACAAACTTCGTAGCAGCTGCTAACTTTGAAAACCCTCGATCAGAACCCTACAATAGGCAAAAAACATATAAGCCTACTTCTGAGAAATACAATCATTGTAGATTTTGTAACATTTCACACCACCAAGGTGAAATGGGTGACAAGAATCCGGCATATCTTACATACTTACAGAACTTCATAAATAGTCAGGATAAGGAACGTAAAACCTTTAAAATGGCACGAAAATGCTTCCTCTGTAAAGCGTACGGCCATTGGCGTCATGCGTGTATAGGAAGGCAAATGACCAAGAAAGCAAATGCCGCCTTATTTGACAGTTCATCATCAGATGAAGAACATTCAGAAAATCACCCTGTGAACTCAGCACAGGCTTTTGACATGTTTAATTCACATAAATGTACTATTTGTAATACCTTTTATGAAGATGGCATTTTAACATGCTGCCACTCCATTCCTATTGCCAATGAGGAAGCTAATTTGGTAATAGATTCCAAAGGCAGAATAAACATCCACCAGGGATATGTGAATGGCAAGCCTGCTACAGTACTTCGTGACACCGGAAGTTCTCTTATAGAGTTAAAGAGAAATTTCATAATGCCAACAGACTATATAGGCAGGCACGTAACATGCAGAACATTCTCTGGAAATATCGAGAAGTACCCATTAGCATGGGCATATATTCAGACACCATTCCTCACTGGGAAAGTAAAATGCGCTGCATTAACTAACCCTGTGTGTGATATTATCATTGGGAACTTACCAGAGGTGAATGATATGCCCCATGATATTACATCTCTTTGCATTGATGATAAATTAACATCATCACCATCACATGTCATCATTGAAAGTATGGTATCACCAAATGAATGTATGGTAGCTAATGGAGCACTAACATCTCATGAAAGCATTGACCAAAACGTTTCATCACCATCTGATATCATTGAATGTGTGAACGCAGTAACCAGATCTACTGCTAGAGTACAAGATGAAATTAATCAAACTGAGGCTATGGAAATGCTTAGCCCAGTGATACTGCCTCCTAAAACCATGAAGGACAATTTTGTAACAGCCCAAAAGGCTGATCCTTCATTATTTAAATATTTTAATCTGATCGGCCAAAAGCCAAAGGTAACTAAAAATGCAAGATGGCATTTTGCTCTGAAAAATTGCATCCTCACCAGGTACTATACCAGAGGTAACAGCACCACAGAGCAAACTATTTTGCCTATTGAATACCGTAAGCAAGCCTTACATCTTGCCCATGATATACCTCTTGCAGGGCATATGGCATACTCCAAGACCAGATCAAGATTACTAACACAGTTTTATTGGCCAAGATTCTGCAATGACATTAAGCAATATTGTAGAAGTTGTGATATCTGCCAAAAACTAGTGAAGAAAGGTAAACACCTACAGGCCAAATTACAAATTACCGACTTAGCCAGTCGACCTTTTGAGAAAATATCTGTCGACATAGTGGGCCCTCTGAATCAAGTAACATCCAGAGGGAATAGATTTATCGTTACCAACATTGATTTATATAGCCGCTGGCCTGAAGCGATTCCTTTAAAGAACATAACTGCCAATGATATTATGGACGTTTTCTTCCATATATTCTCACGAATAGGGTTTCCAGACACTATCCTATAAGATCGGGGAAGCCAATTCATTGCATCATCTACTCAAGCTTTCACCAAAATGTTAGGGGTGAAACAATGTCCAATTCACCATACCATCCTCACTCAACGGGAATCATAGAAAAGTTTAATGGGGATTTGAAGCATACGCTTGCTAAGGTCACTCAAGAATATCCCAAAAACTGGGATGTATATTTGCCTGCTATACTTTTTGTTTTGCGTATCGCGAAGTCCCACATTCTAGTACTGGGTTCTCTCCTTTTGAACTTATCTATGGTGCCAAACCACGTGGCCCATTGAGTATCTACAATTCAATGTTAACTGAAGCCACCCCTTTGCTTAAACCCATATCATCATACGTATATGTAACATCATTGCGTGAAAGAATCATCAAATCTTGTACTATTGCAAAAGAAGCACTAAAACTATCTGGTGCTACATATAGACAATATGCAGACAAAGGTAACAGGACAATAACGTTGACACCTGGACAGGACGTACTTCTCCTCTTACCTAGTGACCGACACTTATTGACTGACTCTTGGCAAGGACCATTTAAAGTAATACGACAGATTTCAACAGTAGACTATGAGATTCAAATAAAATACAAACATAAAATATTCCACATCAATATGCTAAGACCACACTACAACAGAGAGAACGAACAAGACGATACAACTGCCTGCACAGTTATAATAGACCATGAAGATGACGAAGATAGTGACGAAATTCCAACACCTGCATTAGACACGACAAACTGCTTGAAGGAAATCAAAATAAACCAAAATTTAACTCAAGTAGAAACAGACAGCTGCAAACATCTCATACAACAGTACAACACCATCTTCTCCAACAACCCAGGACAAACAGAATTAGTACAACATCACATCACGCTCACTTCAAACACACCAATACAATGCAGACCTTACACCATTCCATTGCATTACAAAGAAAACTTACATCAAGAGATCATTAACTTAGAAAAAAACAACATCATTAGACGATCACAATCACATTTTCGTCTCCAATGGTCATGGTACGCAAAAAGACAACACGATAAGACTGTGTAGATTATCGAAAATTAAATAAAATAACACTTTTAGATCTGGAACCAATGACCAACTGCGAAGATCTGCTGGCAGAACTGACAGACTCTAGGTACTTTACGAAGTTAGATATGACTAAAGGTTATTGGCAGATAACGGTACACGAGCAGAGCAGATATCTAACAGCCTTTGCCACTCCTTTGGGACTGTACGAATGGTGCAAATTGCCATTTGGCCTAGTCAATGCCCCAGCGACATTCGTACGCATGACACGACTCTTACTTGTTGACATAACAAATATTATCTGTTACATGGACGACATTTGTGTTCACACAAAGACGATGACAGACCACATAAAGACATTACAGCAGACATTTGAACGGATCAGACAGCACGGACTGACTGTGAAGCCTACAAAAGTTGACATAGCCTATCAAGAAATCTCCTTTTTAGGGTATACAATATCTAATGGCTTTGTCACGACAGACGATAACATCGTGTCTAAAATACTGAAACTCTCACTTCCGACTACCAAGAAACAAGTCAGAAGTGTGTTAGGACTATTAACTTATTATAGGCAGTTCATACCAGATTTTGCTGAACTGACAGAAAAATTTACTAACCTACTAACGAAAAACCAGCCTGAAAAGATTGTAAACAATGAATGCCTAAAATTTGCATTCCAGAAAGTGTTATCGTATTTTTCTGAGAATAGTGTAAAGAATCCCATTCTCAAATTGCCAAATTTACATATTCCTTTCAGATTACGCACAGACGCGAGCTCCGTGGCGATTGGGGCAGTTCTGTTACAGGAACATGACAACATTCTACACCCTGTATACTACGTCTCTAGAAAATTGAAACCAAGAGAACGCGCTTGGTCCACACCACAATTGGAAGCCCTTGCTCTAGTGGTGGGTATAACTAAATTGTCCAGATTTCTCCTGGGACGGCATTTTATTGTAGAGTCCGACAATAGTCCATTAAAATTTATTACTTCAGGAGTCCCGACAAACCAGATGATAGCGCGATGGTCACTTTTGCTGCAAGATTACAGCTTTGAAGTGCGACATATCGCTGGCAGGACCAACATGATTGCTGATCTTTTGTCCCGTTGTCCGAACGACCCAGTAAGCACTAATGTCTGAGTGCAGTGTGTTAGAAATCACTCAGACCAACACAGCCATCAGTGAAGTTTTTTTTTTAGGAAAGTTGTGTACATCTATTATGCGATGTGATAGGGTTCATTCCCACTGCAAATATTTTTCTTATTTTATTATTAGTGTAGTAATCGTCTTGAATAATTGCGTAGTGTGTGTTAGAAAGCGAACAATATTAATTGTATATATTATGAAATAAGAACAGTGCCACATGCGCTCATAACTTACCTCAAGCGAACTATTCAAGTTATCAGTGGTATCTGCAAGTGGAACATATCCAGTGATATTTTAATCCGTGAACGAAAGAGTGAACTGAACTGTGACATTTACACCATTGCAGACAATCGCAATCCATAAGTTTTCCAGCGAAACAACGAACACATTAACTATCAGATCAATTTCACATTCCGAATTGCTACACCAGAGCGGAACAAGTGTGTGATAGAATTTTTAACGACATCAACTGTTCGTGTGTACTTCCGGATAGTTTGTAAATTTAGACCAAAAGTAGCAGACGATAAATAAAAACCTTAAAAATGTATGACGCTTCTAACATAAATATGAAACACCAATTTCGAATACACGAATTGTCTATTAGTATTTTTCGACTAGTGTAATCTTAGAATCATATCTTGAGTAACTTATTCACACTATCGACATTTTTTCGCTAGTATGGAAAACCATCAAGCTATGACGCTGAGAAATAGAATAATAATTGTAATAGATTAGATTTGAGATCTTTTGAAATTATGTCCCTTTCATTTAATTGTTGTTACAGTATTACACTAAGGGCAGTAAATTGAAATGTATTCGAATATGTGTTGTATAAAAATAGCCATTGTGTTGCCAGATTGTCAACACTGCAAGAGGTCATCAGCTGGGCATGGTATAGGGTTACAGACGTTGTAGACCAACGGAAGAGCTCCCGGCCAAATGAGGTCGGAGCTCGAGCGTTGAATGCGGCTTATAAAAAGACGTATTACAGTCTTACCTGATGTTTTTTGTTGCAAAAAGCATATTATTTCGTTTTTTTAAGAGGTTGCGAAGTAGTTGCATTGGATGCTGGTGCTACCGATCTGACTGGGTCAATATTGCAACTTAGGTAATCATCCATCGAGAGGATGAAACTTGGAAAGTGGTAAAGATTGAACACCACATGACTTAACATACAACTTGCATTTCGTATGTATTTCTATGCCAATGTACATGACAACAGAAAGGTCGATTCTGCCATGGGTAAAAGATTAACCCTTTATCTATGTAGAGTATACATGAAATATAAAATCTTTCATGAATAAGCCCCGGGGGAGCGTATCAGAATCTCTAATGTCTCCAACCGAGATGCAGTAACATCGTTACGCCCGCCAGGCGAATAGTTGCCAACCGGGATGCAGTAACATCGTTACGCCAGCCAGGTGAGTACCAGTTACCTGCCCGCAGGTTGCTGGCTGACGTGATAGTCAGCGGTCAGGCAAGGACAAAGCAAGACGCACGCAGTCCTCGTGAAGCCAATCCACAGGGCAAGCGCTGTGCGGGGAAACCGGCAGACAGCTTGGGAACTCGGACATGAGACGTGTGGGTTGAGAAAGGCTTCGTGTCGTTCTGTGCCCGAAAGTCGAGTGCTTGTATATCTTGTGAGATAGATTGTGAAGCTGTGGGTTTTGTCTGTAAGTGTACTGATGTATTGTATATGTATAGTAATGATCATCACATGCCAAACTAGATCGTATTGCATGTGAATTGTAAATAAATCCATTGAACTTAGTGTCATTGTGTGTCAAGTCCAATCATTTTGTACGTGTACTTGTCTCACATATGTTAGGTCCAACGAGCCAGGTTTAAGTTCCTGACAACAATAGTGACGAGATATGAACACTTGGTCATTCTATGTTGTACAATAGTGACGAGACATGGACACTTGGTCATACTATGTTGTACAATAGTGACGAGACATGGACACTTGGTCATTCTATGTTGTACAATCGTGACGAGACATGGAACTTGGTCATTCTATGTTGTAAAATGAACACACCAGCACAGACAGGAGCAGCTGTCTCATGTTGATGACCATGTCAAGACACATATGAATTAACAAATAACACGAAAACCACATGTCATGTTGCTTTTATTTTTTTTACTCACTCGTGGGACACTATGACACTCTATATTAGATAACTCCCTCGGGAGACGATATGACTGTGTTTATATTAGATAACACACTTTAGCAACAATATGACAGTGTTTATATTAGATAACACACTTTAGTAACAATATGACAGTGTTTATATTAGATAACTTACCTTAGTAACAATATGACAGTGTTTATATTAGATAACACACTTTAGTAACAATATGACAGTGTTTATGTTACATAACTAATGTGTGAGACAATATGACGGTGAATATGTTAGATAACTGACTTGTGAGAGAGTATGGCAATGCATATAAGATCATTCACACGTGTCACAATAATGGCATATTTTCATCAGTATGATTATAGAGTGAAACAATGTGCGTTTTAAAGATAATTGAAGTGGTCTGACACATTATAACAGTGTATATGTTAGATACCTCTCATGGGACAATCACTATGTGTATTTATATCTAAAATAACGCACGTGGGGGGTAATCATAAAGTGTATTCATATATCAAATAATTCATGTGGGGGTCAATAACAATGTTTATTTATATCTAAAATAACTCTTATGGGGGTCAATCACAATGTGTATGTACATCTAAAATAACCCAATTATGGGACAATGCGCTGATGCTCTCATCATGGAGGTCGGGCTAAGCTTTAATTCCGTCTACGTCTCTCTTAGACTAAGAGGTGGAAAGTATGGTCACATATTCTTGCATGCATTCAGCCTAAAACATGTGGTAGAAATAATGGTCACATATTCCTGCATACATTCAGCTTACAACATGTGGTAGAAATAATGGTCACATATTCCTGCATGCATTCAGCCTACAACATGTGGTAGAAAGAATGGCCACATATTCCTGCATACATTCAGCCTACAACATGTGGTAGAAATAATGGTCACATATTCCTGCATGCATTCAGCCTACAACATGTGGTAGAAAGAATGACCACATATTCCTGCATGCATTCAGCCTACAACATGTGGTAGAAAGAATGACCACATATTCCTGCATACATTCAGACTACAACATGTGGTAGAAATAATGGTCACATATTCCTGCATACATTCAGCCTACAACATGTGGTAGAAAGAATGGCCACATATTCCTGCATACATTCAGCCTACAACATTAAAAGAAAGAATGGCCACATATTCCTGCACGGATTCAGCCTACAGCACGTGGTAGAAAGAATGGCCACATACTCCTGCATACATTCAGCCTACAACATGTGGTAGAAAGAATGGCCACATATTCCTGCATACATTCAGCCTACAACATGTGGTAGAAAGAATGGCCACATATTCCTGCATACATTCAGCCTACAACATGTGGTAGAAAGAATGGCCACCTATTCCAGCATACATTCAGCCAACAACATGTGGTAGAAAGAATGGCCACATATTCCTGCACGCATTCAGCCTACAAAACGTGGTAGAAAGAATGGTCACATATTCCTGCATACATTCAGCCTACAACATGTGGTAGAAAGAATGGCCACATATTCCTGCATACATTCAGCCTACAACATGTGGTAGAAAGAATGACCACATATTCCTGCATGCATTCAGTCTACAACATGTGGTAGTAAGAATGGCCACATATTCCTGCATACATTCAGCCTACAACATGTGGTTGAAAGAATGGCCAAATATTCCTGCATACATTCAGCCTACAACATGCGGAAGAAAGAGTGACCACATATTCCTGCATGTATTCAGCCTACAACATGCGGTAGACAGAATGGCCACATATTCTTGCATACATTCAGCCTACAACATGTGGTAGAAAGAATGGCCACATATTCTTGCATACATTCAGCCTACAACATGTGATAGAAAGAATGGCCACATATTCCTGCATGCATTCAGCCTACAACATGCGGTAGACAGAATGGCCACATATTCTTGCATACATTCACCCTACAACATGTGGTAGAAAGAATGGCCACATATTCCTGCATAAATTCAGCCTACAACATGTGGTAGAAAGAATGGCCAAATATTCCTGCATACATTCAGACTACAACATGTGGTAGAAATAATGGTCACATATTCCTGCATACATTCAGCCTACAACATGTGGTAGAAAGAATGGCCACATATTCCTGCATACATTCAGCCTACAACATGTGGAAGAAAGAATGGCCACATATTCCTGCACGGATTCAGCCTACAGCACGTGGTAGAAAGAATGGCCACATACTCCTGCATACATTCAGCCTACAACATGTGGTAGAAAGAATGGCCACATATTCCTGCATACATTCAGCCTACAACATGTGGTAGAAAGAATGGCCACATATTCCTGCATACATTCAGCCTACAACATGTGGTAGAAAGAATGGCCACCTATTCCAGCATACATTCAGCCAACAACATGTGGTAGAAAGAATGGCCACATATTCCTGCACGCATTCAGCCTACAAAACGTGGTAGAAAGAATGGTCACATATTCCTGCATACATTCAGCCTACAACATGTGATAGAAAGAATGGCCACATATTCCTGCATACATTCAGCCTACAACATGTGGTAGAAAGAATGACCACATATTCCTGCATGCATTCAGTCTACAACATGTGGTAGTAAGAATGGCCACATATTCCTGCATACATTCAGCCTACAACATGTGGTTGAAAGAATGGCCAAATATTCCTGCATACATTCAGCCTACAACATGCGGAAGAAAGAGTGACCACATATTCCTGCATGTATTCAGCCTACAACATGCGGTAGACAGAATGGCCACATATTCTTGCATACATTCAGCCTACAACATGTGGTAGAAAGAATGGCCACATATTCTTGCATACATTCAGCCTACAACATGTGATAGAAAGAATGGCCACATATTCCTGCATGCATTCAGCCTACAACATGCGGTAGACAGAATGGCCACATATTCTTGCATACATTCACCCTACAACATGTGGTAGAAAGAATGGCCACATATTCCTGCATAAATTCAGCCTACAACATGTGGTAGAAAGAATGGCCACATATTCCTGCATACATTCAGCCTACAACATGTGGTAGAAATAATGGCCACATATTCTTGCATACATTCACGCTACAACATGTGGTAGAAAGAATGGCCACATATTCCTGCATACATTCAGCCTACAACATGTGGTAGAAAGAATGGCCACACATTCCTGCATACATTCAGCCTACAACATGTGGAAGAAAGAATGGCCACATATTCCTGCACGGATTCAGCCTACAGCACGTGGTAGAAAGAATGGCCACATACTCCTGCATACATTCAGCCTACAACATGTGGTAGAAAGAATGGCCACATATTCCTGCATACATTCAGCCTACAACATGTGGTAGAAAGAATGGCCACATATTCCTGCATACATTCAGCCTACAACATGTGGTAGAAAGAATGGCCACCTATTCCAGCATACATTCAGCCAACAACATGTGGTAGAAAGAATGGCCACATATTCCTGCACGCATTCAGCCTACAAAACGTGGTAGAAAGAATGGTCACATATTCCTGCATACATTCAGCCTACAACATGTGGTAGAAAGAATGGCCACATATTCCTGCATACATTCAGCCTACAACATGTGGTAGAAAGAATGACCACATATTCCTGCATGCATTCAGTCTACAACATGTGGTAGTAAGAATGGCCACATATTCCTGCATACATTCAGCCTACAACATGTGGTTGAAAGAATGGCCAAATATTCCTGCATACATTCAGCCTACAACATGCGGAAGAAAGAGTGACCAAATATTCCTGCATGTATTCAGCCTACAACATGCGGTAGACAGAATGGCCACATATTCTTGCATACATTCAGCCTACAACATGTGGTAGAAAGAATGGCCACATATTCTTGCATACATTCAGCCTACAACATGTGATAGAAAGAATGGCCACATATTCCTGCATGCATTCAGCCTACAACATGCGGTAGACAGAATGGCCACATATTCTTGCATACATTCACCCTACAACATGTGGTAGAAAGAATGGCCACATATTCCTGCATAAATTCAGCCTACAACATGTGGTAGAAAGAATGGCCACATATTCCTGCATACATTCAGCCTACAACATGTGGTAGAAATAATGGCCACATATTCTTGCATACATTCACGCTACAACATGTGGTAGAAAGAATGGCCACATATTCCTGCATACATTCAGTCTACAACATGTGGTTGTAAGAATGGCCACATATTCCTGCATACATTCAGCCTACAACATGCGGTAGAAAGGATGGCCACATATTCCTGCATGTATTTAGCCTACAACACGTGGTAGAAAGAATGGCCACATATTCCTGCATACATTCAGCCTACAACATATGGTAGAAAGAATGGCCACATATTCTTGCATGCATTCAGCCTACAATATGTGGTAGAAAGAATGGCCCCATATTCCTGCATACATTCAGCCTACAACATGTGGTAGAAAGAATGGCCACATATTCCTGCATACATTCAGCCTACATCATGTGGTAGAAATAATGGCCACATATTGCTGCACGCATTCAGCCTACAACATGTGGTAGAAAGAATGGCTACATATTCTTGCATACATTCAGCCTACAACATGTGGTAGAAAGAATGGCCACATATTCCTGCATGCATTCAGCCTACAACATGCGTTAGACAGAATGGCCACATATTCTTGCATACATTCAGCCTACAACATGTGGTAGAAAGAATGACCACATATTCCTGCATACATTCAGCCTACAATATGTGATAGAAAGAATGGCCACATATTCCTGCATGCATTCAGCCTACAACATGTGGTAGAAAGAATGGCCACATATTCCTGACTACATTCAGCCTACAACATGTGGTAGAAATAATGACCACATATTCCTGCATACATTCAGCCTAGAACATATGGTAGAAAGAATGGCCAAATATTCCTGCATACATTCAGCCTACAACATATGGTAGAAATATAGAAAGAATGGCCACATATTCCTGCATACATTCAGCCTACAACATATGGTAGAAAGAATGGCCAAATATTCCTGCATACATTCAGCCTACAACATGCGGAAGAAAGAATGACCACATATTCCTGCATACATTCAGCCTACAACATGTGGTAGAAAGAATGGCCACATATTCCTGCATGCATTTAGCCTACAACATGTGGTAGAAAGAATGGCCACATATTCCTGCACGCATTCAGCCTACAACACGTGGTAGAAAGAATGGCCACATATTCCTGCATTCATTCAGCCTACAACACGTGGTAGAAAGAATGGTCACATATTCCTGCATGCATTCAGCCTACAACATGTGGTAGAAAGAATGACCACATATTCCTGCATACATTCAGCCTACAACATGTGGTAGAAATAATGGCCACATATTCTTGCATACATTCAGCCTACAACATGTGGTAGAAAGAATGGCCACATATTCCTGCATACATTCAGCCTACAACATGTGGTAGAAAGAATGACCACATATTCCTGCATACATTCAGCCTGCAACATGTGGTAGAAAGAATGGCCACATATTCCTGCATGCATTCAGCCTACAGCATGTGGTAGAAAGAATGGCCATATATTCCTGACTACATTCAGCCTACAACATGTTGTAGAAAGAATGGCCACATATTCCTGCATACATTCAGCCTACAACATATGGTAGAAAGAATGGCCAAATATTCCTGCATACATTCAGCCTACAACATATGGTAGAAATAATGGCCACATATTCCTGCATACATTCAACCTACAACATATGGTAGAAAGAATGGCCAAATATTCCTGCATACATTCAGCCTACAACATATGGTATAAAGAATGGCCACATATTCCTGCATACATTCAGCCTACAACATATGGTATAAAGAATGGCCAAATATTCCTGCATACATTCAGCCTACAACATGCGGTAGAAAGAATGGCCACATATTCCTGCATGCATTCAGCCTACAACATGTGGTAGAAAGAATGGGCACATATTCCTGCATGCATTCAGCCTACAACATGTGGTAGAAAGAATGGCCACATATTCCTGCATGCATTCAGCCTGCAACATGTGGTAGAAAGAATGGCCACATATTCCTGCACACATTCACCCTACAACACGTGGTAGAATGAATGGCCACATATTCCTGCATGCATTCAGCCTACAACATGTGGTAGAAAGAATGGCCACATATTCCTGCATGCATTCAGCCTACAACATGTGGTAGAAAGAATGACCACATATTCCTGCATACATTCAGCCTACAACATGTGGTAGAAAGAATGGCCACATATTCCTGCATACATTCAGCCTACAACATGTGGTAGAAAGAATGACCACATATTCCTGCATACATACAGCCTACAACATGTGGTAGAAAGAATGGCCACATATTCCTGCATGCATTCAGCCTACAACATGTGGTAGAAAGAATGGTCACATATTCCTGACTACATTCAGCCTACAACATGTGGTAGAAAGAATGGCCACATATTCCTGCATACATTCAGCCTACAACATATGGTAGAAAGAATGGCCACATATTCCTGCATACATTCAGCCTACAACATATGGTAGAAAGAATGGCCAAATATTCCTGCATACATTCAGCCTACAACATATGGTAGAAAGAATGGCCACATATTCCTGCATACATTCAGCCTACAACATGCGGAAGAAAGAATGACCACATATTCCTGCATACATTCAGCCTACAACATGTGGTAGAAAGAATGGCCACATATTCCTGCATGCATTTAGCCTACAACATGCGGTAGAAAGGATGGCCACATATTCCTGCATGTATTTAGCCTACAACACGTGGTAGAAAGAATGGCCACATATTCCTGCATACATTCAGCCTACAACATATGGTAGAAAGAATGGCCACATATTCTTGCATGCATTCAGCCTACAATATGTGGTAGAAAGAATGGCCCCATATTCCTGCATACATTCAGCCTACAACATGTGGTAGAAAGAATAGCCACATATTCCTGCATACATTCAGCCTACATCATGTGGTAGAAATAATGGCCACATATTGCTGCACGCATTCAGCCTACAACATGTGGTAGAAAGAATGGCTACATATTCTTGCATACATTCAGCCTACAACATGTGGTAGAAAGAATGGCCACATATTCCTGCATGCATTCAGCCTACAACATGCGTTAGACAGAATGGCCACATATTCTTGCATACATTCAGCCTACAACATGTGGTAGAAAGAATGACCACATATTCCTGCATACATTCAGCCTACAATATGTGATAGAAAGAATGGCCACATATTCCTGCATGCATTCAGCCTACAACATGTGGTAGAAAGAATGGCCACATATTCCTGACTACATTCAGCCTACAACATGTGGTAGAAATAATGACCACATATTCCTGCATACATTCAGCCTAGAACATATGGTAGAAAGAATGGCCAAATATTCCTGCATACATTCAGCCTACAACATATGGTAGAAATATAGAAAGAATGGCCACATATTCCTGCATACATTCAGCCTACAACATATGGTAGAAAGAATGGCCAAATATTCCTGCATACATTCAGCCTACAACATGCGGAAGAAAGAATGACCACATATTCCTGCATACATTCAGCCTACAACATGTGGTAGAAAGAATGGCCACATATTCCTGCATGCATTTAGCCTACAACATGTGGTAGAAAGAATGGCCACATATTCCTGCACGCATTCAGCCTACAACACGTGGTAGAAAGAATGGCCACATATTCCTGCATTCATTCAGCCTACAACACGTGGTAGAAAGAATGGTCACATATTCCTGCATGCATTCAGCCTACAACATGTGGTAGAAAGAATGACCACATATTCCTGCATACATTCAGCCTACAACATGTGGTAGAAATAATGGCCACATATTCTTGCATACATTCAGCCTACAACATGTGGTAGAAAGAATGGCCACATATTCCTGCATACATTCAGCCTACAACATGTGGTAGAAAGAATGACCACATATTCCTGCATACATTCAGCCTGCAACATGTGGTAGAAAGAATGGCCACATATTCCTGCATGCATTCAGCCTACAGCATGTGGTAGAAAGAATGGCCATATATTCCTGACTACATTCAGCCTACAACATGTTGTAGAAAGAATGGCCACATATTCCTGCATACATTCAGCCTACAACATATGGTAGAAAGAATGGCCAAATATTCCTGCATACATTCAGCCTACAACATATGGTAGAAATAATGGCCACATATTCCTGCATACATTCAACCTACAACATATGGTAGAAAGAATGGCCAAATATTCCTGCATACATTCAGCCTACAACATATGGTATAAAGAATGGCCACATATTCCTGCATACATTCAGCCTACAACATATGGTATAAAGAATGGCCAAATATTCCTGCATACATTCAGCCTACAACATGCGGTAGAAAGAATGGCCACATATTCCTGCATGCATTCAGCCTACAACATGTGGTAGAAAGAATGGGCACATATTCCTGCATGCATTCAGCCTACAACATGTGGTAGAAAGAATGGCCACATATTCCTGCATGCATTCAGCCTGCAACATGTGGTAGAAAGAATGGCCACATATTCCTGCACACATTCACCCTACAACACGTGGTAGAATGAATGGCCACATATTCCTGCATGCATTCAGCCTACAACATGTGGTAGAAAGAATGGCCACATATTCCTGCATGCATTCAGCCTACAACATGTGGTAGAAAGAATGACCACATATTCCTGCATACATTCAGCCTACAACATGTGGTAGAAAGAATGGCCACATATTCCTGCATACATTCAGCCTACAACATGTGGTAGAAAGAATGACCACATATTCCTGCATACATACAGCCTACAACATGTGGTAGAAAGAATGGCCACATATTCCTGCATGCATTCAGCCTACAACATGTGGTAGAAAGAATGGTCACATATTCCTGACTACATTCAGCCTACAACATGTGGTAGAAAGAATGGCCACATATTCCTGCATACATTCAGCCTACAACATATGGTAGAAAGAATGGCCACATATTCCTGCATACATTCAGCCTACAACATATGGTAGAAAGAATGGCCAAATATTCCTGCATACATTCAGCCTACAACATGCGGAAGAAAGAATGACCACATATTCCTGCATACATTCAGCCTACAACATGTGGTAGAAAGAATGGCCACATATTCCTGCATGCATTTAGCCTACAACATGTGGTAGAAAGAATGGCCACATATTCCTGCACGCATTCAGCCTACAACACGTGGTAGAAAGAATGGCCACATATTCCTGCATTCATTCAGCCTACAACACGTGGTAGAAAGAATGGTCACATATTCCTGCATGCATTCAGCCTACAACATGTGGTAGAAAGAATGACCACATATTCCTGCATACATTCAGCCTACAACATGTGGTAGAAATAATGGCCACATATTCTTGCATACATTCAGCCTACAACATGTGGTAGAAAGAATGGCCACATATTCCTGCATACATTCAGCCTACAACATGTGGTAGAAAGAATGACCACATATTCCTGCATACATTCAGCCTGCAACATGTGGTAGAAAGAATGGCCACATATTCCTGCATGCATTCAGCCTACAGCATGTGGTAGAAAGAATGGCCATATATTCCTGACTACATTCAGCCTACAACATGTTGTAGAAAGAATGGCCACATATTCCTGCATACATTCAGCCTACAACATATGGTAGAAAGAATGGCCAAATATTCCTGCATACATTCAGCCTACAACATATGGTAGAAATAATGGCCACATATTCCTGCATACATTCAACCTACAACATATGGTAGAAAGAATGGCCAAATATTCCTGCATACATTCAGCCTACAACATATGGTATAAAGAATGGCCACATATTCCTGCATACATTCAGCCTACAACATATGGTATAAAGAATGGCCAAATATTCCTGCATACATTCAGCCTACAACATGCGGTAGAAAGAATGGCCACATATTCCTCCATGCATTCAGCCTACAACATGTGGTAGAAAGAATGGGCACATATTCCTGCATGCATTCAGCCTACAACATGTGGTAGAAAGAATGGCCACATATTCCTGCATGCATTCAGCCTGCAACATGTGGTAGAAAGAATGGCCACATATTCCTGCACACATTCACCCTACAACACGTGGTAGAATGAATGGCCACATATTCCTGCATGCATTCAGCCTACAACATGTGGTAGAAAGAATGGCCACATATTCCTGCATGCATTCAGCCTACAACATGTGGTAGAAAGAATGACCACATATTCCTGCATACATTCAGCCTACAACATGTGGTAGAAAGAATGGCCACATATTCCTGCATACATTCAGCCTACAACATGTGGTAGAAAGAATGACCACATATTCCTGCATACATACAGCCTACAACATGTGGTAGAAAGAATGGCCACATATTCCTGCATGCATTCAGCCTACAACATGTGGTAGAAAGAATGGTCACATATTCCTGACTACATTCAGCCTACAACATGTGGTAGAAAGAATGGCCACATATTCCTGCATACATTCAGCCTACAACATATGGTAGAAAGAATGGCCACATATTCCTGCATACATTCAGCCTACAACATATGGTAGAAAGAATGGCCAAATATTCCTGCATACATTCAGCCTACAACATATGGTAGAAAGAATGGCCACATATTCCTGCATACATTCAGCCTACAACATGCGGAAGAAAGAATGACCACATATTCCTGCATACATTCAGCCTACAACATGTGGTAGAAAGAATGGCCACATATTCCTGCACGCATTCAGCCTACAACACGTGGTAGAAAGAATGGCCACATATTCCTGCATACATTCAGCCTACAACATGTGGTAGAAAGAATTACCACATATTCCTGCATGCATTCAGTCTACAACATGTGGTTGAAAGAATTACCACATATTCCTGCATGCATTCAGCCTACAACATGTGGTTGAAAGAATGGCCAAATATTCCTGCATACATTCAGCCTACAACATGCGGAAGAAAGAGTGACCACATATTCCTGCATGCATTCAGCCTACAACATGTGGTAGAAAGAATGGCCACATATTCCTGCACGCATTCAGTCTACAACATGTTGTAGAAAGAATGGCCACATATTCCTGCATACATTCAGTCTACAACATGTGGTTGTAAGAATGGCCACATATTTCTGCATACATTCAGCCTACAACATGCGGTAGAAAGAATGGCCACAAATTCCTGCATGTATTTAGCCTATAACACGTGGTAGAAAGAATGGCCACATATTCCTGCATACATTCAGCCTACAACATATGGTAGAAAGAATGGCCATATATTCTTGCATGCATTCAGCCTACAACATGTGGTAGAAAGAATGGCCCCATATTCCTGCATACATTCAGCCTACAACATGTGGTAGAAAGAATGGCCACATATTCCTGCATACATTCAGCCTACAACATGTGGTAGAAATAATGGCCACATATTGCTGCACGCATTCAGCCTACAAAATGTGGTAGAAAGAATGGCCACATATTCTTGCATACATTCAGCCTACAACATGTGGTAGAAAGAATGGCCACATATTCCTGCATGTATTCAGCCTACAACATGCGGTAGACAGAATGGCCACATATTCTTGCATACATTCAGCCTACAACATGTGGTAGAAAGAATGGCCACATATTCTTGCATACATTCAGCCTACAACATGTGGTAGAAAGAATGGCCACATATTCCTGCATACATTCACCCTACAACATGTGGTAGAAAGAATGGCCACATATTCCTGCATAAATTCAGCCTACAACATGTGGTAGAAAGAATGGCCACATATTCCTGCATACATTCAGCCTACAACATATGGTAGAAAGAATGGCCAAATATTCCTGCATACATTCAGCCTACAACATATGGTAGAAAGAATGGCCACATATTCCTGCATACATTCAGCCTACAACATGCGGAAGAAAGAATGACCACATATTCCTGCATACATTCAGCCTACAACATGTGGTAGAAAGAATGGCCACATATTCCTGCACGCATTCAGCCTACAACACGTGGTAGAAAGAATGGCCACATATTCCTGCATACATTCAGCCTACAACATGTGGTAGAAAGAATTACCACATATTCCTGCATGCATTCAGTCTACAACATGTGGTAGTAAGAATGGCCACATATTCCTGCATACATTCAGCCTACAACATGTGGTTGAAAGAATGGCCAAATATTCCTGCATACATTCAGCCTACAACATGCGGAAGAAAGAGTGACCACATATTCCTGCATACATTCAGCCTACAACATGTGGTAGAAAGAATTACCACATATTCCTGCATGCATTCAGTCTACAACATGTGGTAGTAAGAATGGCCACATATTCCTGCATACATTCAGCCTACAACATGTGGTTGAAAGAATGGCCAAATATTCCTGCATACATTCAGCCTACAACATGCGGAAGAAAGAGTGACCACATATTCCTGCATGCATTCAGCCTACAACATGTGGTAGAAAGAATGGCCACATATTCCTGCACGCATTCAGTCTACAACATGTTGTAGAAAGAATGGCCACATATTCCTGCATACATTCAGTCTACAACATGTGGTTGTAAGAATGGCCACATATTTCTGCATACATTCAGCCTACAACATGCGGTAGAAAGAATGGCCACATATTCCTGCATGTATTTAGCCTATAACACGTGGTAGAAAGAATGGCCACATATTCCTGCATACATTCAGCCTACAACATATGGTAGAAAGAATGGCCATATATTCTTGCATGCATTCAGCCTACAACATGTGGTAGAAAGAATGGCCCCATATTCCTGCATACATTCAGCCTACAACATGTGGTAGAAAGAATGGCCACATATTCCTGCATACATTCAGCCTACAACATGTGGTAGAAATAATGGCCACATATTGCTGCACGCATTCAGCCTACAACATGTGGTAGAAAGAATGGCCACATATCCTTGCATACATTCAGCCTACAACATGTGGTAGAAAGAATGGCCACATATTCCTGCATGTATTCAGCCTACAACATGCGGTAGACAGAATGGCCACATATTCTTGCATACATTCAGCCTACAACATGTGGTAGAAAGAATGGCCACATATTCTTGCATACATTCAGCCTACAACATGTGGTAGAAAGAATGGCCACATATTCCTGCATACATTCACCCTACAACATGTGGTAGAAAGAATGGCCACATATTCCTGCATAAATTCAGCCTACAACATGTGGTAGAAAGAATGGCCACATATTCCTGCATACATTCAGCCTACAACATATGGTAGAAAGAATGGCCAAATATTCCTGCATACATTCAGCCTACAACATATGGTAGAAAGAATGGAAACATATTCCTGCATACATTCAGCCTACAACATGCGGAAGAAAGAATGACCACATATTCCTGCATACATTCAGCCTACAACATGTGGTAGAAAGAATGGCCACATATTCCTGCACGCATTCAGCCTACAACACGTGGTAGAAAGAATGGCCACATATTCCTGCATACATTCAGCCTACAACATGTGGTAGAAAGAATTACCACATATTCCTGCATACATTCAGCCTACAACATGTGGTTGAAAGAATGGCCAAATATTCCTGCATACATTCAGCCTACAACATGTGGTAGAAAGAATGGCCACATATTCCTGCACGCATTCAGCCTACAACACGTGGTAGAAAGAATGGCCACATATTCCTGCATACATTCAGTCTACAACATGTGGTAGTAAGAATGGCCACATATTCCTGCATACATTCAGCCTACAACATGTGGTTGAAAGAATGGCCAAATATTCCTGCATACATTCAGCCTACAACATGCGGAAGAAAGAGTGACCACATATTCCTGCATGCATTCAGCCTACAACATGCGGAAGATAGAATGGCCACATATTCCTGCATGTATTTAGCCTATAACACGTGGTAGAAAGAATGGCCACATATTCCTGCATACATTCAGCCTACAACATATGGTAGAAAGAATGGCCATATATTATTGCATGCATTCAGCCTACAACATGTGGTAGAAAGAATGGCCCCATATTCCTGCATACATTCAGCCTACAACATGTGGTAGAAAGAATGGCCACATATTCCTGCATACATTCAGCCTACAACATGTGGTAGAAATAATGGCCACATATTGCTGCACGCATTCACCCTACAACATGTAGTAGAAAGAATGGCCACATATTCTTGCATACATTCAGCCTACAACATGTGGTAGAAAGAATGGCCACATATTCCTGCATGTATTCAGCCTACAACATGAGGTAGACAGAATGGCCACATATTCTTGCATACATTCAGCCTACAACATGTGGTAGAAAGAATGGCCACATATTCTTGCATACATTCAGCCTACAACATGCGGTAGACAGAATGGCCACATATTCTTGCATACATTCACCCTACAACATGTGGTAGAAAGAATGGCCACATATTCCTGCACAAATTCAGCCTACAACATGTGGTAGAAAGAATGGCCACATATTCCTGCATACATTCAGCCTACAACATGTGGTAGAAATAATGGCCACATATTCTTGCATACATTCACGCTACAACATGTGGTGGAAAGAATGGCCACATATTCCTGCATACATTCAGTCTACAACATGTGGTTGTAAGAATGGCCACATATTCCTGCATACATTCAGCCTACAACATGCGGTAGAAAGAATGGCCACATATTCCTGCATGTATTTAGCCTACAACACGTGGTAGAAAGAATGGCCACATATTCCTTCATACATTCAGCCTACACCATATGGTAGAAATAATGGCCACATATTCTTGCATGCATTCAGCCTACAACATGCGGTAGAAAGAATGGCCCCATATTCCTGCATACATTCAGCCTACAACATGTGGTAGAAAGAATGGCCACATATTCCTGCATACATTCAGCCTACAACATGTGGTAAAAATAATGGCCACATATTGCTGCACGCATTCAGCCTACAACATGTGGTAGAAAGAATGGCTACATATTCTTGCATACATTCAGCCTACAACATGTGGTAGAAAGAATGGCCACATATTCCTGCATGCATTCAGCCTACAACATGCGTTAGACAGAATGGCCACATATTCTTGCATACATTCAGCCTACAACATGTGGTAGAAAGAATGGCCACATATTCTTGCATACATTCAGCCTACAACATGTGGTAGAAAGAATGGCCACATATTCCTGCATGCATTCAGCCTACAACATGCGGTAGACAGAATGGCCACATATTCTTGCATACATTCACCCTACAACATGTGGTAGAAAGAATGGCCACATATTCCTGCATATATTCAGCCTACAACATGTGGTAGAAAGAATGGCCACATATTCCTGCATACATTCAGCCTACAACATGTGGTAGAAATAATGGCCACATATTCTTGCATACATTCACGCTACAACATGCGGAAGAAAGAATGACCACATATTCCTGCATACATTCAGCCTACACCATATGGTAGAAAGAATGACCACATATTCCTGCATACATTCAGCCTACAACATATGGTAGAAAGAATGACCACATATTCCTGCATGCATTCTGCCTACAACATGTGGTAGAAAGAATGGCCACATATTCCTGCATACATTCAGCCTACAATATGTGATAGAAAGAATGGCCACATATTCCTGCATGCATTCAGCCTACAACATGTGGTAGAAAGAATGGCCACATATTCCTGACTACATTCAGCCTACAACATGTGGTAGAAAGAATGGCCACATATTCCTGCATACATTCAGCCTACAACATATGGTAGAAAGAATGGCCAAATATTCCTGCATACATTCAGCCTACAACATATGGTAGAAATATAGAAAGAATGGCCACATATTCCTGCATACATTCAGCCTACAACATATGGTAGAAAGAATGGCCAAATATTCCTGCATACATTCAGCCTACAACATGCGGAAGAAAGAATGACCACATATTCCTGCATACATTCAGCCTACAACATGTGGTAGAAAGAATGGCCACATATTCCTGCATGCATTCAGCCTACAACATGTGGTAGAAAGAATGGCCACATATTCCTGCACGCATTCAGCCTACAACACGTGGTAGAAAGAATGGCCACATATTCCTGCATACATTCAGCCTACAACACGTGGTAGAAAGAATGGTCACATATTCCTGCATGCATTCAGCCTACAACATGTGGTAGAAAGAATGACCACATATTCCTGCATACATTCAGCCTACAACATGTGGTAGAAAGAATGGCCACATATTATTGCATATATTCAGCCTACAACATGTGGTAGAAAGAATGGCCACATATTCCTGCATACATTCAGCCTACAACATGTGGTAGAAAGAATGACCACATATTCCTGAATACATTCAGCCTGCAACATGTGGTAGAAAGAATGGCCACATATTTCTGCATGCATTCAGCCTACAACATGTGTTAGAAAGAATGGCCACATATTCCTGACTACATTCAGCCTACAACATGTTGTAGAAAGAATGGCCACATATTCCTGCATACATTCAGCCTACAACATATGGTAGAAAGAATGGCCAAATATTCCTGCATACATTCAGCCTACAACATATGGTAGAAATAATGGCCACATATTCATGCATACATTCAACCTACAACATATGGTAGAAAGAATGGCCAAATATTCCTGCATACATTCAGCCTACAACATATGGTATAAAGAATGGCCACATATTCCTGCATACATTCAGCCTACAACATATGGTATAAAGAATGGCCAAATATTCCTGCATACATTCAGCCTACAACATGCGGTAGAAAGAATGGCCACATATTCCTGCATGCATTCAGCCTACAACATGTGGTAGAAAGAATGGGCTCATATTCCTGCATGCATTCAGCCTACAACATGTGGTAGAAAGAATGGCCACATATTCCTGCATGCATTCAGCCTGCAACATGTGGTAGAAAGAATGGCCACATATTCCTGCACACATTCACCCTACAACACGTGGTAGAAAGAATGACCACATATTCCTGCATGCATTCAGCCTACAACATGTGGTAGAAAGAATGGCCACATATTCCTGCATGCATTCAGCCTACAACATGTGGAAGAAAGAATGACCACATATTCCTGCATACATTTAGCCTACAACATGTGGTAGAAAGAATGGCCACATATTTCTGCATACATTCAGCCTACAACATGTGGTAGAAAGAATGACCACATATTCCTGCATACATACAGCCTACAACATGTGGTAGAAAGAATGGCCACATATTCCTGCATGCATTCAGCCTACAACATGTGGTAGAAAGAATGGTCACATATTCCTGACTACATTCAGCCTACAACATGTGGTAGAAAGAATGGCCACATATTCCTGCATACATTCAGCCTACAACATATGGTATAAAGAATGGCCACATATTCCTGCATACATTCAGCCTACAACATATGGTAGAAAGAATGGCCAAATATTCCTGCATACATTCAGCCTACAACATATGGTAGAAAGAATGGCCACATATTCCTGCATACATTCAGCCTACAACATGCGGAAGAAAGAATGACCACATATTCCTGCATACATTCAGCCTAGAACATGTGGTAGAAAGAATGGCCACATATTCCTGCATGCATTCAGCCTACAACATGTGGTAGAAAGAATGGCCACATATTCCTGACTACATTCAGCCTACAACATGTGGTAGAAAGAATGGCCACATATTCCTGCATACATTCAGCCTACAACATATGGTAGAAATATAGAAAGAATGGCCACATATTCCTGCATACATTCAGCCTACAACATATGGTAGAAAGAATGGCCAAATATTCCTGCATACATTCAGCCTACAACATATGGTAGAAAGAATGGCCACATATTCCTGCATACATTCAGCCTACAACATGCGGAAGAAAGAATGACCACATATTCCTGCATACATTCAGCCTACAACATGTGGTAGAAAGAATGGCCACATATTCCTGCACGCATTCAGCCTACAACACGTGGTAGAAAGAATGGCCACATATTCCTGCATACATTCAGCCTACAACACGTGGTAGAAAGAATGGCCACATATTCCTGCATGCATTCAGCCTACAACATGTGGTAGAAAGAATGACCACATATTCCAGCATACATTCAGCCTACAACATGTGGTAGAAAGAATGGCCACATATTCTTGCATACATTCAGCCTACAACATGTGGTAGAAAGAATGACCACATATTCCTGCATACATTCAGCCTACAACATGTGGTAGAAAGAATGACCACATATTCCTGCATACATTCAGCCTACAACATGTGGTAGAAAGAATGGCCACATATTCCTGCATGCATTCAGCCTACAACATGTGGTAGAAAGAATGGCCACATATTCCTGACTACATTCAGCCTACAACATGTTGTAGAAAGAATGGCCGGCACTCTTCCGAATTCCGGTCCCAAATAGTTCTGCAGTGAATAGGTCAGGGGTTAAGGGTTAGGGTCAGTGTTTAGTTAACAACTAACCCTAACCCTTAACCCCTGACCTATTCACTGCAGAACTATTTGGGACCGGAATTCGGAAGAGTGCCGAATGGCCACATATTTCTGCATACATTCAGCCTACAACATATGGTAGAAAGAATGGCCAAATATTCCTGCATACATTCAGCCTACAACATATGGTAGAAAGTATGGCCACATATTCCTGCATACATTCAGCCTACAACATATGGTAGAAAGAATGGCCAAATATTCCTGCATACATTCAGCCTACAACATGCGGAAGAAAGAATGACCACATATTCCTGCATACATTCAGCCTACAACATGTTGTAGAAAGAATGGCCACATATTCCTGCATGCATTCAGCCTACAACATGTGGTAGAAAGAATGGGCCCATATTCCTGCATGCATTCAGCATACAACATGTGGTAGAAAGAATGGCCACATATTCCTGCACGCATTCAGCCTATAACACGTGGTAGAAAGAATGGCCACATATTCCTGCATACATTCAGCCTACAACATGTGGCAGAAAGAATGGCCACATATTCCTGCATACATTCAGCCTACAACATGTGGTAGAAAGAATGACCACATATTCCTGCATACATTCAGCCTACAACATGTGGTAGAAATAATGGCCACATATTCCTGCAGGCATTCAGCCTACAACATGTGGTAGAAAGAATGGCCACATATTCCTGACTACATTCAGCCTACAACATGTGGTAGAAAGAATGGCCACATATTCCTGCATACATTCAGCCTACAACATATGGTAGAAAGAATGGCCAAATATTCCTGCATACATTCAGCCTACAACATATGGTATACAGAATGGCCACATATTCCTGCATACATTCAGCCTACAACATAGGGTAGAAAGAATGGCCAAATATTCCTGCATACATTCAGCCTACAACATGCGGAAGAAAGAATGACCACATATTCCTGCATACATTCAGCCTACAACATGTGGTAGAAAGAATGGCCACATATTCCTGCATGCATTCAGCCTACAACATGTGGTAGAAAGAATGGGCACATATTCCTGCATGCATTCAGCCTACAACATGTGGTAGAAAGAATGGCCACATAATCCTGCACGCATTAAGCCTACAACACGTGGTAGAAAGAATGGCCACATATTCCTGCATACATTCAGCCTACAACATGTGGTAGAAAGAATGGCCACATATTCCTGCATGCATTCAGCCTACAACATGTGGTAGAAAGAATGACCACATATTCCTGCATACATTCAGCCTACAACATGTGGTAGAAAGAATGGCCACATATTCCTGCATACATTCAGCCTACAACATGTGGTAGAAAGAATCGCCACATATTCATGCATACATTCAGCCTACAACATGTGGTAGAAAGAATGACCACATATTCCTGCATACATTCAGCCTACAACATGTGGTAGAAAGAATGGCCACATATTCCTGCATACATTCAGCCTACAACATATGGTAGAAAGAATGACCACATATTCCTGCATGCATTCTGCCTACAACATGTGGTAGAAAGAATGGCCACATATTCCTGCATACATTCAGCCTACAATATGTGATAGAAAGAATGGCCACATATTCCTGCATGCATTCAGCCTACAACATGTGGTAGAAAGAATGGCCACATATTCCTGACTACATTCAGCCTACAACATGTGGTAGAAAGAATGGCCACATATTCCTGCATACATTCAGCCTACAACATATGGTAGAAAGAATGGCCAAATATTCCTGCATACATTCAGCCTACAACATATGGTAGAAATATAGAAAGAATGGCCACATATTCCTGCATACATTCAGCCTACAACATATGGTAGAAAGAATGGCCAAATATTCCTGCATACATTCAGCCTACAACATGCGGAAGAAAGAATGACCACATATTCCTGCATACATTCAGCCTACAACATGTGGTAGAAAGAATGGCCACATATTCCTGCATGCATTCAGCCTACAACATGTGGTAGAAAGAATGGCCACATATTCCTGCACGCATTCAGCCTACAACACGTGGTAGAAAGAATGGCCACATATTCCTGCATACATTCAGCCTACAACACGTGGTAGAAAGAATGGTCACATATTCCTGCATGCATTCAGCCTACAACATGTGGTAGAAAGAATGACCACATATTCCTGCATACATTCAGCCTACAACATGTGGTAGAAAGAATGGCCACATATTCTTGCATATATTCAGCCTACAACATGTGGTAGAAAGAATGGCCACATATTCCTGCATACATTCAGCCTACAACATGTGGTAGAAAGAATGACCACATATTCCTGAATACATTCAGCCTGCAACATGTGGTAGAAAGAATGGCCACATATTCCTGCATGCATTCAGCCTACAACATGTGTTAGAAAGAATGGCCACATATTCCTGACTACATTCAGCCTACAACATGTTGTAGAAAGAATGGCCACATATTCCTGCATACATTCAGCCTACAACATATGGTAGAAAGAATGGCCAAATATTCCTGCATACATTCAGCCTACAACATATGGTAGAAATAATGGCCACATATTCATGCATACATTCAACCTACAACATATGGTAGAAAGAATGGCCAAATATTCCTGCATACATTCAGCCTACAACATATGGTATAAAGAATGGCCACATATTCCTGCATACATTCAGCCTACAACATATGGTATAAAGAATGGCCAAATATTCCTGCATACATTCAGCCTACAACATGCGGTAGAAAGAATGGCCACATATTCCTGCATGCATTCAGCCTACAACATGTGGTAGAAAGAATGGGCTCATATTCCTGCATGCATTCAGCCTACAACATGTGGTAGAAAGAATGGCCACATATTCCTGCATGCATTCAGCCTGCAACATGTGGTAGAAAGAATGGCCACATATTCCTGCACACATTCACCCTACAACACGTGGTAGAAAGAATGGCCACATATTCCTGCATGCATTCAGCCTACAACATGTGGTAGAAAGAATGGCCACATATTCCTGCATGCATTCAGCCTACAACATGTGGAAGAAAGAATGACCACATATTCCTGCATACATTTAGCCTACAACATGTGGTAGAAAGAATGGCCACATATTTCTGCATACATTCAGCCTACAACATGTGGTAGAAAGAATGACCACATATTCCTGCATACATACAGCCTACAACATGTGGTAGAAAGAATGGCCACATATTCCTGCATGCATTCAGCCTACAACATGTGGTAGAAAGAATGGTCACATATTCCTGACTACATTCAGCCTACAACATGTGGTAGAAAGAATGGCCACATATTCCTGCATACATTCAGCCTACAACATATGGTATAAAGAATGGCCACATATTCCTGCATACATTCAGCCTACAACATATGGTAGAAAGAATGGCCAAATATTCCTGCATACATTCAGCCTACAACATATGGTAGAAAGAATGGCCACATATTCCTGCATACATTCAGCCTACAACATGCGGAAGAAAGAATGACCACATATTCCTGCATACATTCAGCCTACAACATGTGGTAGAAAGAATGGCCACATATTCCTGCACGCATTCAGCCTACAACACGTGGTAGAAAGAATGGCCACATATTCCTGCATACATTCAGCCTAGAACATGTGGTAGAAAGAATGGCCACATATTCCTGCATGCATTCAGCCTACAACATGTGGTAGAAAGAATGGCCACATATTCCTGACTACATTCAGCCTACAACATGTGGTAGAAAGAATGGCCACATATTCCTGCATACATTCAGCCTACAACATATGGTAGAAATATAGAAAGAATGGCCACATATTCCTGCATACATTCAGCCTACAACATATGGTAGAAAGAATGGCCAAATATTCCTGCATACATTCAGCCTACAACATATGGTAGAAAGAATGGCCACATATTCCTGCATACATTCAGCCTACAACATGCGGAAGAAAGAATGACCACATATTCCTGCATACATTCAGCCTACAACATGTGGTAGAAAGAATGGCCACATATTCCTGCACGCATTCAGCCTACAACACGTGGTAGAAAGAATGGCCACATATTCCTGCATACATTCAGCCTACAACACGTGGTAGAAAGAATGGCCACATATTCCTGCATGCATTCAGCCTACAACATGTGGTAGAAAGAATGACCACATATTCCAGCATACATTCAGCCTACAACATGTGGTAGAAAGAATGGCCACATATTCTTGCATACATTCAGCCTACAACATGTGGTAGAAAGAATGGCCACATATTCCTGCATACATTCAGCCTACAACATGTGGTAGAAAGAATGACCACATATTCCTGCATACATTCAGCCTACAACATGTGGTAGAAAGAATGGCCACATATTCCTGCATGCATTCAGCCTACAACATGTGGTAGAAAGAATGGCCACATATTCCTGACTACATTCAGCCTACAACATGTTGTAGAAAGAATGGCCGGCACTCTTCCGAATTCCGGTCCCAAATAGTTCTGCAGTGAATAGGTCAGGGGTTAAGGGTTAGGGTCAGTGTTTAGTTAACAACTAACCCTAACCCTTAACCCCTGACCTATTCACTGCAGAACTATTTGGGACCGGAATTCGGAAGAGTGCCGAATGGCCACATATTTCTGCATACATTCAGCCTACAACATATGGTAGAAAGAATGGCCAAATATTCCTGCATACATTCAGCCTACAACATATGGTAGAAAGTATGGCCACATATTCCTGCATACATTCAGCCTACAACATATGGTAGAAAGAATGGCCAAATATTCCTGCATACATTCAGCCTACAACATGCGGAAGAAAGAATGACCACATATTCCTGCATACATTCAGCCTACAACATGTTGTAGAAAGAATGGCCACATATTCCTGCATGCATTCAGCCTACAACATGTGGTAGAAAGAATGGGCCCATATTCCTGCATGCATTCAGCATACAACATGTGGTAGAAAGAATGGCCACATATTCCTGCACGCATTCAGCCTATAACACGTGGTAGAAAGAATGGCCACATATTCCTGCATACATTCAGCCTACAACATGTGGCAGAAAGAATGGCCACATATTCCTGCATACATTCAGCCTACAACATGTGGTAGAAAGAATGACCACATATTCCTGCATACATTCAGCCTACAACATGTGGTAGAAATAATGGCCACATATTCCTGCAGGCATTCAGCCTACAACATGTGGTAGAAAGAATGGCCACATATTCCTGACTACATTCAGCCTACAACATGTGGTAGAAAGAATGGCCACATATTCCTGCATACATTCAGCCTACAACATATGGTAGAAAGAATGGCCAAATATTCCTGCATACATTCAGCCTACAACATATGGTATACAGAATGGCCACATATTCCTGCATACATTCAGCCTACAACATAGGGTAGAAAGAATGGCCAAATATTCCTGCATACATTCAGCCTACAACATGCGGAAGAAAGAATGACCACATATTCCTGCATACATTCAGCCTACAACATGTGGTAGAAAGAATGGCCACATATTCCTGCATGCATTCAGCCTACAACATGTGGTAGAAAGAATGGGCACATATTCCTGCATGCATTCAGCCTACAACATGTGGTAGAAAGAATGGCCACATAATCCTGCACGCATTAAGCCTACAACACGTGGTAGAAAGAATGGCCACATATTCCTGCATACATTCAGCCTACAACATGTGGTAGAAAGAATGGCCACATATTCGTGCATGCATTCAACCTACAACATGTGGTAGAAAGAATGACCACATATTCCTGCATACATTCAGCCTACAACATGTGGTAGAAAGAATGGCCACATATTCCTGCATGCATTCAGCCTACAACATATGGTAGAAAGAATGGCCAAATATTCCTGCATACATTCAGCCTACAACATATGGTAGAAATAATGGCCACATATTCATGCATACATTCAACCTACAACATATGGTAGAAAGAATGGCCAAATATTCCTGCATACATTCAGCCTACAACATATGGTATAAAGAATGGCCACATATTCCTGCATACATTCAGCCTACAACATATGGTATAAAGAATGGCCAAATATTCCTGCATACATTCAGCCTACAACATGCGGTAGAAAGAATGGCCACATATTCCTGCATGCATTCAGCCTACAACATGTGGTAGAAAGAATGGGCTCATATTCCTGCATGCATTCAGCCTACAACATGTGGTAGAAAGAATGGCCACATATTCCTGCATGCATTCAGCCTGCAACATGTGGTAGAAAGAATGGCCACATATTCCTGCACACATTCACCCTACAACACGTGGTAGAAAGAATGGCCACATATTCCTGCATGCATTCAGCCTACAACATGTGGTAGAAAGAATGGCCACATATTCCTGCATGCATTCAGCCTACAACATGTGGAAGAAAGAATGACCACATATTCCTGCATACATTTAGCCTACAACATGTGGTAGAAAGAATGGCCACATATTTCTGCATACATTCAGCCTACAACATGTGGTAGAAAGAATGACCACATATTCCTGCATACATACAGCCTACAACATGTGGTAGAAAGAATGGCCACATATTCCTGCATGCATTCAGCCTACAACATGTGGTAGAAAGAATGGTCACATATTCCTGACTACATTCAGCCTACAACATGTGGTAGAAAGAATGGCCACATATTCCTGCATACATTCAGCCTACAACATATGGTATAAAGAATGGCCACATATTCCTGCATACATTCAGCCTACAACATATGGTAGAAAGAATGGCCAAATATTCCTGCATACATTCAGCCTACAACATATGGTAGAAAGAATGGCCACATATTCCTGCATACATTCAGCCTACAACATGCGGAAGAAAGAATGACCACATATTCCTGCATACATTCAGCCTACAACATGTGGTAGAAAGAATGGCCACATATTCCTGCACGCATTCAGCCTACAACACGTGGTAGAAAGAATGGCCACATATTCCTGCATACATTCAGCCTAGAACATGTGGTAGAAAGAATGGCCACATATTCCTGCATGCATTCAGCCTACAACATGTGGTAGAAAGAATGGCCACATATTCCTGACTACATTCAGCCTACAACATGTGGTAGAAAGAATGGCCACATATTCCTGCATACATTCAGCCTACAACATATGGTAGAAATATAGAAAGAATGGCCACATATTCCTGCATACATTCAGCCTACAACATATGGTAGAAAGAATGGCCAAATATTCCTGCATACATTCAGCCTACAACATATGGTAGAAAGAATGGCCACATATTCCTGCATACATTCAGCCTACAACATGCGGAAGAAAGAATGACCACATATTCCTGCATACATTCAGCCTACAACATGTGGTAGAAAGAATGGCCACATATTCCTGCACGCATTCAGCCTACAACACGTGGTAGAAAGAATGGCCACATATTCCTGCATACATTCAGCCTACAACACGTGGTAGAAAGAATGGCCACATATTCCTGCATGCATTCAGCCTACAACATGTGGTAGAAAGAATGACCACATATTCCAGCATACATTCAGCCTACAACATGTGGTAGAAAGAATGGCCACATATTCTTGCATACATTCAGCCTACAACATGTGGTAGAAAGAATGGCCACATATTCCTGCATACATTCAGCCTACAACATGTGGTAGAAAGAATGACCACATATTCCTGCATACATTCAGCCTACAACATGTGGTAGAAAGAATGGCCACATATTCCTGCATGCATTCAGCCTACAACATGTGGTAGAAAGAATGGCCACATATTCCTGACTACATTCAGCCTACAACATGTTGTAGAAAGAATGGCCGGCACTCTTCCGAATTCCGGTCCCAAATAGTTCTGCAGTGAATAGGTCAGGGGTTAAGGGTTAGGGTCAGTGTTTAGTTAACAACTAACCCTAACCCTTAACCCCTGACCTATTCACTGCAGAACTATTTGGGACCGGAATTCGGAAGAGTGCCGAATGGCCACATATTTCTGCATACATTCAGCCTACAACATATGGTAGAAAGAATGGCCAAATATTCCTGCATACATTCAGCCTACAACATATGGTAGAAAGTATGGCCACATATTCCTGCATACATTCAGCCTACAACATATGGTAGAAAGAATGGCCAAATATTCCTGCATACATTCAGCCTACAACATGCGGAAGAAAGAATGACCACATATTCCTGCATACATTCAGCCTACAACATGTTGTAGAAAGAATGGCCACATATTCCTGCATGCATTCAGCCTACAACATGTGGTAGAAAGAATGGGCCCATATTCCTGCATGCATTCAGCATACAACATGTGGTAGAAAGAATGGCCACATATTCCTGCACGCATTCAGCCTATAACACGTGGTAGAAAGAATGGCCACATATTCCTGCATACATTCAGCCTACAACATGTGGCAGAAAGAATGGCCACATATTCCTGCATACATTCAGCCTACAACATGTGGTAGAAAGAATGACCACATATTCCTGCATACATTCAGCCTACAACATGTGGTAGAAATAATGGCCACATATTCCTGCAGGCATTCAGCCTACAACATGTGGTAGAAAGAATGGCCACATATTCCTGACTACATTCAGCCTACAACATGTGGTAGAAAGAATGGCCACATATTCCTGCATACATTCAGCCTACAACATATGGTAGAAAGAATGGCCAAATATTCCTGCATACATTCAGCCTACAACATATGGTATACAGAATGGCCACATATTCCTGCATACATTCAGCCTACAACATAGGGTAGAAAGAATGGCCAAATATTCCTGCATACATTCAGCCTACAACATGCGGAAGAAAGAATGACCACATATTCCTGCATACATTCAGCCTACAACATGTGGTAGAAAGAATGGCCACATATTCCTGCATGCATTCAGCCTACAACATGTGGTAGAAAGAATGGGCACATATTCCTGCATGCATTCAGCCTACAACATGTGGTAGAAAGAATGGCCACATAATCCTGCACGCATTAAGCCTACAACACGTGGTAGAAAGAATGGCCACATATTCCTGCATACATTCAGCCTACAACATGTGGTAGAAAGAATGGCCACATATTCGTGCATGCATTCAGCCTACAACATGTGGTAGAAAGAATGACCACATATTCCTGCATACATTCAGCCTACAACATGTGGTAGAAAGAATGGCCACATATTCCTGCATACATTCAGCCTACAACATGTGGTAGAAAGAATCGCCACATATTCATGCATACATTCAGCCTACAACATGTGGTAGAAAGAATGACCACATATTCCTGCATACATTCAGCCTACAACATGTGGTAGAAAGAATGGCCACATATTCCTGCATGCATTCATCCTACAACATGTGGTAGAAAGAATGGCCACATATTCCTGACTACATTCAGCCTACAACATGTGGTAGAAAGAACGGCCACATATTCCTGCATACATTCAGCTTACAACATATGGTAGAAAGAATGGCCAAATATTCCTGCATACATTCAGCCTACAACATATGGTAGAAAGAATGGCCACATATTCCTGCATACATACAGCCTACAACATATGGTAGAAAGAATGGCCAAATATTCCTGCATACATTCAGCCTACAACATGCGGAAGAAAGAATGACCACATATTCCTGCATACATTCAGCCTACAACATGTGGTAGAAAGAATGGCCACATATTCCTGCATGCATTCAGCTTACAACATGTGATAGAAAGAATAGGCACATATTCCTGCATGCATTCAGCCTACAACAAGTGGTAGAAAGAATGGCCACATATTCCTGCACGCATTCAGCCTACAACACGTGGTAGAAAGAATGGCCACATATTCCTGCATACATTTAGCCTACAACATGTGGTAGAAAGAATGGCCACATATTCCTGCATGCATTCAGCCTACAACATGTGGTAGAAAGAATGACCACATATTCCTGCATACATTCAGCCTACAACATGTGGTAGAAAGAATGGCCACATATTCCTGCATGCATTCAGCCTACAGCATGTGGTAGAAAGAATGGCCACATATTCCTGACTACATTCAGCCTACAACATGTGGTAGAAAGAATGGCCACATATTCCTGCATACATTCAGCCTACAACATGTGGTAGAAAGAATGGCCACATATTCCTGCATGCATTCAGCCTACAACATGTGGTAGAAAGAATGGCGACATATTCCTGCATACATTCAGCCTACAACATGTGGTAGAAAGAATGGCCACATATTCCTGCATACATTCAGTTTACAACATGTGGTAGAAAGAATGGCCACATATTCGTGCATACATTCAGCCTACATCATGTGGTAGTAAGAATGACCACATATTCCTGCATACATTCAGCCTACAACATGTGGTAGAAAGAATGACCACATTTTCCTGCATGCATTCAGCCTACAACATGTGGTAGAAAGAATGGCCACATATTCCTGCATGCATTCAGCCTACAACATGTGGTAGAAAGAATGGCCACATATTCCTGCATGCATTCAGCCTACAACATGTGGTAGAAAGAATGGCCACATATTCCTGCATACATTCAGCTTACAACATGCGGAAGAAAGAATGACCACATATTCCTGCATGCATTCAGCCTACAACATGTGGTAGAAAGAATGGCCACATATTCCTGCATGCATTCAGCCTACAACATATGGTAGAAAGAATGACCACATATTCCTGCATACATTTAGCCTACAACATGTGGTAGAAAGAATGGTCACATATTCCTGCATACATTCAGCCTACAACATGTGGTAGAAAGAATGGCTACATATTCCTGCATACATTCAGCCTACAACATGTGGTAGAAAGAATGGCCACATATTCCTGCACGCATTCAGCCTACAACATGTGGTAGAAAGAATGGCCACATATTCCTGCATGCATTCAGCCTACAACATGTGGTAGAAAGAATGGCCACATATTCCTGCATACATTCTGCGTACAACATGTGGTAGAAAGAATGGCCACATATTCCTGCACTCATTCAGCCTACATGTGGTAGAAAGAATGGCCACATATTCCTGCCCGCATTCACCCTACAACATTTGCTGGTCCTAACATCTAACTTACCCATAGCGGCTACCTGCTTGTTGTTATGTGTAATATATCTAAGATAACTCTCCTGTGGGACAAGTTGGGCTTAGGCTGACAAAGAAAAAATAAACAGAAGTGTCCCCACAATTCCCAGAAAAACTGAATTCAGTGAATCTCTTAAACCAGGGTCCTAAATCTTTCTCCAGGCACGTACAAATTAGGCTCCTGCTTTTGCTGATGTCGAGGTAGTTAACATTTACCAGAGATGCAAACGCCAGCGGCACACGGGTCAGCTTCGAACCCTCCAAGTTTAAAAATGTTAAAAGCGGAACATTTTTAAAGGCAGAAAGCGATATATGTGACACCGGGTTGTAGTTCATATTCAAGGTTGTTAAACTGGAATTCTCTGGGAAACTAGTGTCAGTTATTTCTGTAATAAAATTATAATCAAGTTCAATAAAGCTGATCCACCGCGGTATTTCATCACCTCTCATGACACGAATAATGTTGTAGCTGACAAATATTCCCGTGACATATTTCAACTCAAAAATGACACTGGGAATTGAGGGAAGTGAGTTGTTGCCAAAACTTAAAGAAGAAGTATTCAAAGGCAATGAACCAGAATATGGATCGTTTATTCGATTACCATAGAAATAGAACTGTTCCATTTTCTGCAGAAATGAAAAATCTGGGATAACTGTTAGTAGGTTGCCGGTTATACCAAAGTCATTCAAACTGCTAGCGTATCTACTAACTAGCTTACTGAGTAAATTTGCGTCGGAGATTCGGTTGTTATCAAGGTCTAACGAACTCAACCTAACCTCTAACGGAAGCCACGTGATGTCTACTATTTTATTCTGACTTAAATATAACCACTGCAAAGATATCAGCTTGGAAAGGGCCTTGGGAACGGCAGTTAGACTGTTATCAGACAATGATAGAGATGTTAAACTGTTAGTCATACTGTAGAATGTATCATCTGGGATTGTTTCAATGGATGTATCTGTGATAGTTAAAGTAGTTAGATGGGCGAAATACGGAATGCAGTCTGGCCATATTTTGAGACCGTTTTGCGTCAAATAAAATGTCTTCAGTGTTTGACCAATGTTCTTCATTGCGTTAATGTTCCAATCTGTGATGTTTGATGTGAAAAATGTAAGATCTGTCATGGCATGCAAGTGGAGAAAGGCATCTGGGATTCTCGTAAATAGAGCGCCAGAGAACGATAGCGAGGTTAAAGTCAAGGCTGAAGCGTCGAATGCAGTTTCATCTATGGTGGTAATAGGATTTTTTTGCAGGGAGATTTGAGTCAGGTTGGCTGGTAAACTTCGAGCTGGTATTGTGGTAATCTGGTTCATCTGGAAACAAGATACGATATCATGTATGACAAAGCCAATTTACGATTAGTTTTTCTGTGGTTCTGTAATTATTACCGCAGCTTGCGAATATATCTACTACATAGAATGTTAGTGGTAGTGGTGGGGTGGGAGAACAAAACAATTACTACACGATACGTCTGTCTCGCATGACTATCTTGCTACGGAAGTAAATGAGGCAACCACTGAGACATTAAGACGTGTGAGTCTTTATTAGTGTGTGCACGAAATTTTAATATAGTCTAAACATCCAGTAAGCACACCCATACACGTATACACAATCAAACACACCACACACACACATACACACCACACACATACACACACACATACACACCACACACACATACCACACACATACACACACATACACACACCACACACATACACACACATATACACAATCAAACACGCACACACCACACACACATACACACACACACACACACACACACACATACATACACACACACACACACACCCACACACACATACACAATCAAACACACCACACACATACCACACACACATACACACACATACACAATCAAACACACCACACACATACATACACACACACATACACACATACACACACACATATATGTGTGACAATGAGCTGATCCACGACACTGGTGATCGAGTGAAATGGCGAGTCATGACCGCCCACGCTTTCCGGCATGGCACATGATATATATATATATATATATATATATATATATATATATATATATATATATATATATATATATATATATATATATATAACTGCGTCATTAACATCTTCGTCATAGTGGGTGTCAAGAGGTCAGAGGTCAGATTTTTTTGCTAGAGACCACTCATTGTTCATGTTTGCTAGGGACCATTCATTGTTAATGTTTGATTTGTGTCTGTAGTGGTTGGTTTTATGCTTTAATGTTTGTTAGAAGTGGTTGGTTTTATGCTTTAATGTTTGTTGGAAGTGGTTGGTTTTATGCATTAATGTTTGTTGGATGTGGTTGGTTTTATTCTTTAATGTTTGTTGGAACGTTGGTTGTCCCTGAAGTTGTCGAATTTAATCAATAAAGACTGTTAGTGCGATCAAAATTTCAAAGTTTCCATCAAAGATACAATCACCGATTGCATTACAGCCAGACCGACGACTTGAAATAATTAGATTGATCAAAATATATTTAGTTATTGCAGTATTTATACATTATTGAATAATAATATTCCTCAAGTTTACACAACAGAAATCGACATAAGACAGCAAACTTCTATTTTTAAACAAGAGACTACGAACGAACTAACGAACGATAACGAACGAACAATTTTTATTTTCAAAGGGTTAAGAATTGGGCATGCAGGCCCGTCTGACATTCTGCCCTTCTTCTCTAATTCCTCTTTTACATTATTTCGTTCAACATGGCTTATGAAGCTAATCGTAGACAACAAAATAATAATAAGCATTAATACGCATGAAACATAATCAATAATACATGACTCACTGAGGCAATGTTTATCATGGACATGATAAATACCTACGGAGGGTGTAACGTGCCATACATATGGGAATATTTATTAACTAGTTGTCGTTTGAGATAATTTACCATTATTATTTTTAGGGAAGGTGGAGGGGGGGGGGGTGTCATGCAGTCTGTACTGAGGTATTTTTAAAACAGGTTTTCAACTGTATGTATAATGATTGGTTGTGTTTTTGATTTCTTGTGGAAGATTGTTCCACAACTGGGAGCAGAGTATGCTAAGCTTGTTTTGTATAAGTCTATCCTAGGTTTAGGGACATGAAGTATATTTAGCGTTCGCCATGTCTTGTGTTATATTTTAACAATGGCCAAAGGTAGCTTGGAGCATTTTGAAATATGATTTTTTGAAATAGTTTAGCCTTATTAAAAAGTAGGCGTTTGTACAGTGGCAGTAACTGAAGACGTACATGTAGGTTAGAATTGTCTGTAAGCTTATCACCATTGATTAAACGCACTGCCCTATTCTGGAGTGAATAAAGGCGTTTTGTTATTGATTTGAGGCATCCATCCAAGATTGTGGAGCACTAATCAATGTGCGTTTGTATGTGGGAAGTATAGAATATTTTTCTTGATATTTTCGTCGAGAAAATTTTTAATTTTGATAAGATGGTATACTTTTTTTTTAGCTATTTGTTTAACTAGAGCATGAACATGGGAATTAAATATTAGCTTTTGATCTATGATAAGACACAGTTCCTTGTGCTCGGTTACACTTTCTTTAGGCGTGCTATCAATGTGCAGCTGAAGAGTTCACTGCAAGTTTAGAGTGTGACGTCGATGCCTGGGTCCAATTAACATAGCTTTTGTTTTATAAATGTTAATTTGCATGCGGGTTGCATGATTTCTGTTAACCACACTATTTATTTCCTGTTGCAATAATAATTCTAGCACATTACAATCAATAGCGTTTGTATGTACTGTGCAGTCGTCTGCAAATAGATCGCAGGACGACGACAGATATAAGGGAAGATCATTTATATAAATGACAAATAACATCCAGAGACCCCTGAGGTACTCCAATATTAATGGTAATGGCTTGAGATACAGATTTATTGTGTGATACTACTTGTTTTCTGTAATAACAATGATTTTATTAAATGTCACCATATTAAAGCTTAGTTTCATATTTTTTTTTAGCCATTTATATTTTTAAAAAATTAGAATAGTATGATCTATCATATGGAATACGTTTCTAAAGTCTATAAACACTGTTCCACATAAAGTATTGTTGTTAATATTTTGATGCCTGTTTTCATCATGATTGTTGGGGCCGTATGACAAAAATATTTTGGACGAAATCTTGACTGACTGTCAACTATTAGTTTGTGGCGAACTAAGTGCTCTAGTGTTGTTTTGTGAATGTGCTTATATAGTGGTTCGGATAATGAAGATAATATGGAAATTGGCCTACTCATTATTACTCTTGAGACGCTCGTCAAATGAACCAGCTTTTAAAGGAGGATACACTTTAGCGATTTTAAAGGCTGATGGGAAGTGACCTATGGTGAGACATTGATTATATAAAAAAGTTAGTGACCCTCTGTTCGCCGGTGCAGCATAGCGAAGGATCCTATTACTGATTCCATCTAGTCCTGATTAGTTATTGTTTTCTATGTTACTGAGATGAGTAAATACTTCAGTGGTCGTCATTAGAGCTATGGTCTCAAAAAATGATGATAATAAAGATATATCATGAGGCGCATCTAGTATTGCAGCCTTCAATTGGTTTATGTCGGACTGAAATAATCTACTAAATTGATCACATGTAACGTGATTTCATGGTAATGATTGTGATGATTGGTGTTTGCTTGTCAAGGTATTAATTGCTTTCCATATATCTTTATTGTTTATTTTATCTATTATTAATTTCTTAATATAGTTTTTTTTTAATTTTCTTTCAACTAACATATTGAACATTGTTTATCCGCTTACTGTATGTGGATAAATCTCTATTTTTATGTTCTTTGTCCTGTTCTCTCATGAGTTCAACTACCTCCTTGTGATCCAAGGGGGCTAAGTGTGATGTTTAACTCGAACTTCCTTAAATGGAACATTCTTATCATATCAGAGCATCATCTGGGTCAGGAAGCTGGTACACATAGTCCAGAGATAAGTTGAGAAAGCCTTGTAAAAAGACATCTTGGTTGAATTTTTTTTTATAATTTCTATATTTTATACAAGTATGTTTATGTTTCGGAGTTTTGGTACCTCTTTTCGACCACGTGCAACATCCTGGGTAGTGATCGTTCATTGCATTAATAGGTACAGTACATTCTGGGATGTTGCCAGCGCATGTAGTATAAATGTGATCTATAAGTGTTGCAGATGATTTTATTATTCTAGTGGCTTGTTTGATTAACTGTTGGAAGTTATATGACTAATATGTTTTCACAAGTTTTTGTTTGATTTGCTAGTGTCTATGTTGATGTCACCTAGCAGTATTATTTGTCTCGCATTACGAAAGACTACATCCATCATAGTGGTGAATTTTTCATACCCGATGTTTCTTGCACTGGGGTTTCGATAAAGATAGCCAAATGCCAGGCTTTGCGATTTTGAAGTTTAACCTCAAGCCATACAAACTCAATCTCATAGGTTTCGAAGTCTAGCCTGCGATGGACATTAAGTAAGTTAGAAATATAAATTGCAATACCTGTCTCTTGTTTCTGATAAGGATCTCTTTTAATGGCTTTAAAACCTCTGATAGCAATATCATCATCTGAGATGTTACTATTTAATCAACTTTCGCCATCGCCGAACATGTGACAATTTTGATTAAGTATAGGTGATTGTTCGGGCAGCTTACCTAATAGATGGAAGATATTTAAATGCCCGATTCTGAGTCCATCATTACTGAGCAAGTGTTCGTACTTATTAGACATTTTAATAATGCGTAATCATAATCTAAAAAATCTTTGCTTTCTTGCATCTTCTCTACATCTTTGCTTTATTGACTATACAAAGGCTTTTGATAGAGTTAGACATGTCAACATGGTGGATATGCTTGCAGATCTACAAATTGATGGGAAAGACATTAGACTTATAAAAAACATATATTGGAAACAACAAGCTGCAATAAGGAATGATAATGAAGTGGGACAGTATCAGCCAATTAAAAGAGGTGTTAGGCAGGGATGTGTGATGTCTCCAGATCTTTTTTCCCTATACAGTGAAAATATTTTCAGAAATGTAGAGGATATAAATGGAATCAGCATTGGAGGACGAAACATCAATAACATTAGATATGCAGATGATACAGTATTAATTACAGACAATGTGCAGGACAAGAAACAGTTGGTTGATGCGGTTGTTGTACATAGTGAGCAATTGGGGTTAGAATTAAATTGTAAAAAGATTCAGATTGTGGTCGTCACTAGGAAGGAAGAAGTGCCACAATGTAATATACAAGTAAATGGAAATATTCTTCAACAAGTGAATCGGTACAGTTATCTTCGAACAGTCATAACATCTGATGGGGGATGCCTTGAAGAGATTTGAACAAGAATCGCCATGGCGAAGGTAGCATTTAGCAAGATGAAAAACATTCTGACCAATAAAAAGATGTCAATTGAAACGAGAAAAAGGGTGTTGAGGGGATACTGAGAGCCTGTTCTTTTGTATGGATGTGAAACTTTGACAATGGGCAGTCAAGCTGAAAAACATCCGATGGCTGCAGAAATGTGGTTTCTGAGGAAAATGCAAAGAATACCATGGACAGACAGAAAAACCAATGACCAAGTACTACAGGAGACAAATGAACATCGTAGACTGATTAGAGACATTAGACGTAGACAGTCGAAATTTTTGAGAAGACATGGATTGGAGAACTTGGTGACAACTGGCAAGATCGAAGGAAACAGACCAAGAGTCAGACCGAGAGGAAAATACCTAGATGGCTTGGCCACATGGCATAGACGAGACAGGAATACTGAGCTGATCTACGACACTGGTGACCGAGTGAAATGGCGAATCATGACCGCCCACGCTTTCCGGCATGGCACATGATTGATTGATTGATTGAATCTAAAAAAAACGAAACACACAAATTGAATACAACTTACGTCTCCTTATTACAATACACACTCTAAAATACAGAGATACAGGAATATATCTGCAAATATAACAAACATACGTATACAGATCAGTAACGATGAGCAGTGAAGACCCCCTCACTAACAGTATAAACACAATAAAAAGTATTATAAATGATATACAACTAAGTATCAATTAATGTAATGTCAATATGAGTAAATTTTTATAGTCGCGTGCAAACTAATACGTTACTATATAAAACAATAACCAAATACGCACATAAACGTTTAAGGAGAGGCTCTTTCTTGTACCGAAATCTGGTATTGCTTTGTGCTGAATTGCTAGTAAATATCAGGTTGTGTTGGTCGTTGGTACAGCGACATAATAAGTTCCCGACGAAGTGAAGCTGGGCTATAACGTGTGAGGTATAACAACTCTGGGTTACAATGAAATGGATACTGTTGATTTCTCACGGGTGTGTAACGACTACCAACTACAGCCTCTGATTCGTGGCTAACTGGAGCCTGTAGTGGCACTAAGTTGTTACTGATAGATTGTTCCTTGCTGTGGAGAAGAGCGAACATATCTTCATAATTATCACCCTTCTGTGTGTAAGAGGGCGTATTGTACGGTCTTGGTGTGGTTTACGTGTTCCGTCTAGCGTGTATTTCACGTGCAGTGGTTATGAGAGATCTGTGAAGTTCTGGCCTGTTGATGCTTGATTAGACTGTAGTATGTCATCTGCTTGAGTTTCAGGTGGAGTAGCTAATAGAGTCCCACGTAATCCCGTATTGGATGTATGTTGTGTCCGTTCTTGGTATTTAATATTTTGGCTAGCAAGCTGGTGCCCAATGTAGACAAATGTATCTGATCGTTATAAAGACTCTTTGTTTTGCGCACCAGCTTATGAAGTGAAGAACGGTCTGTTGTTGATAAAGTGTATGTGGTTGTGAGAACAGAACTTCTGCAATATGTTGTTATTTATGTCAGCTAGACGGGGCTGGAATCCATAACTCAGTGTTATGATGGAGGAGAAGAAAATATACGAGTTAGAAAATGTGTGACGTAAACCGTTCAAGTGTGCCAGCAGCTTTGATTTGTTGGTTGTTCATCGTGTCGTTATACCGATGTGTACACTCGCTTTTCTAACGTTACAATTTACAGCCAGCCTGCTAATCGTGTCTGTTAGTCGTTCAACACCAGCCCCAGACATTAGGGTTATGGAAACAATGTCTTTGTCTGAAATGGCCAATAGGTCACTGTATAGGCCTTTCATTAATGAATCGCTAGTATAATGTGTGTACAGTTGGGTGTGCTGTCTTTATATGTTGGTTGTCAGCATGCCTCGCCCGTTGTTTCTTCCATTGATGATTGTTAGCAGTCTGTGTGTCTCCATGAGGTTCTTCCGGTGTTTCTTGTAGGCATGTGTTGCCTGTTGGTAGCGTGTTATAGAACTGTACGTTTTCTGGTGAGTTTTCTTGAAGCACATCGAACCTATTGCTTATTTTGACTTCAATGGGATATATCGCTTGTTGTTGTTTATCTTCCGCTGCGCGTATAAGTGTTTGTTGTTGATGTTTATCTTGCTCTGCGCGTTTAGGTTTTATCATAGTAGTTTTGGGTGGAACTGAGCTTTCCCAAGATGTCCCAAGGATGAACCAATTGCTTGGGAATTACATGCTTTATCGGTTTGGTCGATGGAGGACACATTATGTTAGATTTGAACTGTTTTATCTCAGCAGCAACATTTCCTCTCGCAGGAGCGCGACTTCTGCCTTAAGAGCATTGTAATCACTGCTGGTCTTGCTGTTTGCTTCAATGTTAGTTGAAATAGTGACAATGAGTGCCTTTAGTGATTGTTCTAATTCTTCAATGTGCTATTGACAGTCGCACGAGTGTCCATTGATTGTTAAGATGTTATTGTTATTTAAGGGAGGTGATTCTTCAACAACCTCCACGTTGGGTTCTATGTTGTTTTGGAAGCGCTCCATCTGGTATTCAATGGCCAAGTGCACTGGTGGGTTGGCAGGACTCGTGTTGATGTTGTCCTGTACACTCCTCGTATGAATTAATTTAAGGACATTGTTAACTGGTGTGCTGTCTACCGCTGTTGTTGCAGGCAGTGTAGATTCGGTGAATGTCTGTATCGAGTTTTCAATCTCGACAAAATCTAGTTTTAGCCAAGAGTTAATGTTTTCAACATTTCCTTATTGCATTAGTTTATTTTTCAAGTGGTATAAATGAATCGTAATCACTGGCGTCGAAATCAAGTCTCCAACATGGACACCGCGCTTAACTTGTCTGGGCTCAGTTAGTTCAAGCTCGTAGTAGTTAAGTAGACAAGTTCGGAATGTCTCATAATGGGGTGTGTTGTTGAAGGAAACAGTAACACACTGGCCTGAGTTGGTGTGTTTGACGACTAGGTCAGCGGGAATCATACACATGGATAGCTTGTTCTTGACCAGCTTCTCTTTGTTTAGTGCGTAAGTTTGATTGATAGCCGATCGTAAACCGAAACCAGTCCTTTCACCATTCGTTTTCAGTAAAGAGCCCTCTCCTTACCCTGACATTATTGCATAATGTTACGAATAACTACGCTTGAAGAATGCAGCAATCACATTGTACTATAGACACCCCGCGGGCAATTTGAAGTCCCGTCTAGTGGTTGGTTGGTTCTGAGACACCTCGTGCACTTGATTGGTCAACTTAGTGTTCAACTATCACTTGAAATTAATCTTATATATAACACGCATTTTTGCGATAATCAACACTTATGTTAATCTAAACACTATTTAACCACATCCACGAAATCACAACGAGCACACGGATATAACAAACCACGATAGGTGAATTCAGATGGCAGTAATAATAATCCGAGAAGTAAGAGATCACAAAAACACATCCTCACTCTAAAAGTGGCAGGAATTGAACGTGAATACCAAGACGATGACAAGACAAAATATCCGATAACTACAGCTAAACCCATGATTGACATAACGTATTATAGTCCCGAACAGTAAAACCACAGGCTAAAACAACATCTGAAGACCATACACAAAGTTTACACGACACCAGTCCCAAGACCAAACGGAAAGGAAACACGCAATTAACAACATTCACTTTTGCTACTATAGCCTAATAGATTAATCCATTTGTTGGAATGAAACATCAACAATAGTTCCCGCCTCTGCCTCTTGAATCTTGACAACCTTATTTCTTTTTTCTTTGATTGTTCTTGTAAACTGAGGGCGGTGACAGGTTTCCTCTCTCTTTACTCTTTTTCATCTTTTGCCGAAATGCAGTGAAAATGGCGCTTTCTACCTCACATCACCTTAAAGAGTACAATAATTGTTTATTCTATTATTATTATTATTATTATTATTATTATTATTATTATTATTATTATTATTATTATTATTATTATTATATCTTCTTTCACCCTTCCGCTTCATATATCCATCCATCATGTGCCATGCTGATATGCCGTGGCGGTCATGATTCGCCATTTTACTCGATCACCAGAGTCGTGGATCAGCTTAGTGTTCTGGTCTCGACTATGCCACCTGGTCAAGCCATCCAGGTATTTACTTCTATGTCTTCCCCTTGTTCTCTTCCCCTTGATCTTGCCAGTTGTCACCAAGTTCTCCAATGTATTTCTTCTCATAACATGTAAAGAAAATGTAGACGGTCTACGTCTACTTTCTCTAATCAGTTTACGATGTTCATTTGTTTGTTGTAGGATAGATATATTAACTGCAGGGCTGACAAAAGGGCAGGCTGGCAGAAAGACGAACAGACAAAACACTAACAGATGGACACAGAGACAGAAACACAAACATAACGATGGGTGTAACAGTTGTAAGATACCAACGTCCTATTACTATTCTATAAAGACTAAAGGAGTGGTGTCAATCTTGCTTACAGAAAGCTGCGATACTTAACATACAGACAGTGAAATGTGGAGATTGGCACTTACATCCAAATTGATAGATGTGAAATATGATTCACACATGCAAATTGAGGGATGTGAAATATGATAATCACATCCAAATTGAGAGATTTGACATGTAATACTTACACACAAACTGTGAAATGCGAAATGTGATACTTACATCCAAACTGAGAGATGTGAAATTTGATTGTTGTGTCGCAAGTGAGGGTGGAAGAGAAGTGAACTGTTTATAACCGCAAGAAATGTAGAGGCCGTAACAGTCACATTCCTGCAAACACGAATATAGTGGATACGTTAATTACAAACAAACATATGTAACAGTCACATTTCTACAATAACATATTTGAGTTACGTTCCTATAAGCACAAATGTAAATGTCCATCAATCCATCCTTCATGTGCCATGCCGGTCATGTTCTGCCATCTCACTCGATCACCAGAGTCGTGGATCAGCTCCGTGTTCCTGTCTCGATGTGGCCAATCCATCCAGGTATTTACTTCTCGGTCTTCCCCTTGGTCTCTTCCCTTCGATCTTGCCAGTTGTCACCAAGTTCTCCAAGTCATTTCTTCTCATAACATGTCAACAAAATTTTGACTGTCTACGTCTAATGTCTCTAATCAGTTTACGATCTTCATTTGTCTCTTGCAGGACTTGCTCATTGGTTTTTCTGTCCGTCCATGGTAGTCTTTGCATTTTCCTCAGAAATCACATTTCCACAGCCATAAGCTGTTTTTCAGCTTGACTGCTTAATGTCCACGCTTCACATCCATACAAAAGCACAGGTTCTATGTAGCACCTCAACACTCTTTTTCTCGTTTCAATTGATATCATTTTATTGGTCAGTATGTTTTTCATCTTGCAAAAGGCTACCTTCGCAATGGCAATTCTTGTTCTAATCTCTTCAAGGCATCTCCCATCAGATGTTATGACTGTGCCGAGATAACAGTATCGATTCAATTGTTTAAGAATATGCCCATCTACTCGTATATAACATTGTAGTATTTCCTTCTTCCCAGTGACTACCGTAATCTGTGTCTTCTTAATATTTAGTTCTAACCCTAGTTTTTCACTGTGTGCAACAACCGCATCTACTAAATTTTCCAGGTCCTGTTGATTGTCTGCATTCATGACTGTATCATCTGCATATCTAATGTTATTGATGTATCTTCTCCCAATGTTGATTCCTTCCGTATCTACTATATTTCTGAATATATTTTCACTGTACAGAGAACAAAGATCTGGAGACATTGCACATCCCTGTCTCACACCTGTTTTAATAGGCTGATATTGACCTACATCGTTATCAATTCTGGTGGCAGCTTGTTCATTCTAATATATGTTTTTTACAAGTCTAAGGTCTTTTCCATCAATTTGAAGATCTTCAAGCAACCTAATCATGTCGACATGTCTCACTTTATCAAAAGCCTTTGTGTAATCAATAAAGCAAAGATATAGATCTTTGTTTACTTCTGTAGAACGCTCAATTACTGTTCTCAGTATATGTAAATGTAAATGTCACATCCCTACAAATACAAATTAACAGTCAGATTATAACTATAATTAACTATAAACACATACATGACTGTCACACTCGTGCATATACACATTTAGAAGTGGCAATCATGAACAGACACACGCATCAATATATTCTTCTCAACCGATTCAGTGCCACACAACATCTAGGTTTGGACCTAACATGGGAGACAACCACATGGACAAGTACTATACTGTCAAGTTCCATTCACGGAGCATTGACATAGCGGAAGATACCACGAAACAAAACAAATAATACGCTAACCCTAGTATGGCGATATATCGTCCTTCTATCCAAACTGAAACACTGAGCTGATCCACGACTCTGGTGATCGAGTGAGATGGCAAATGACCGCCCACGCTTACCGGCATGGCACATGATGGATGGATGGATCCAAACTGGCGGTCACATTTGGCGATATAATATACTTCGACACTGAATCAGTTACTTTCCTCTTTCCAGGAACGGACACCAAAGCACTACAGGCGTCTTTGTATATGTCAGGTATAATGACTCTTAGTTGTATATCCCACATCTTACCTAGCACTACGGGTAACCTGGTATATGACAGATATAATGACTTCCTCGGTTGTATATCCCACATCTTACCTAGTATCAGGCATAATGACTCTCAGTTGTACATTCCACATCTTACCTAGCACCAGGCACAATGACTCCCTCAGTTGTATATCTTACATCTTACCTAGCACAAGGCACAATGACTCCCTCAGTTGTATATCCCACATCTTACCTAACACCAGGGCCCTACCAAGTGGACTCACTTGTTAGTTGCATATTATTTACAGAACGTAGCAGTCAACTCTAACACTGTTGGCTGTTTGTTATTCCTGGGCAAGTTTACCTTCAGTAATTTGTCATTGCGTTCTTAACGACCAGCACTCATACCATTGTAGTGACACCAACGCAAGGCAGTCTGCTTCCTAATCGCCCACAGCTGTGCTTCGAACGCGGCAGGCTGGATTACGATGTGCATTCGTTACCCCTTCGCCGCAGAGGCGGCTCACCGTTTGTTTATAATCAATTGTCGATTCATCTGCCTCTGTGACAAAGGTGTCACGAAAGCACTTCGTGATCCTGCATACCGCGTTCGAAGCACAGCTGCGGGAGATTGGGAAGCATCTTGCGTTAGTTCCCATACGAAGGTATGTGTGCCGTTCGTTCAGAAAGCAATGGCAGACTAATGAACGCAAACTTGCCAAGAAATCACAAGCAGCTAAACGACGCTGGGCTTAACTGCCACGTCCTGTGGAGGATATGCAACTAACTCATTTCAATTTAAACGTCACAAACTTTGAATATCTTAGCTCGACAATCAGCAACACTGCCAGCTGTAAAATAAGATTAAATGTAGGCTGGCCATAGTTTTGCAGAGGTTAACCAGTAGTCAGAACCCCATCAACAACAACGTTACAGTGAAATCTTTGAGGGCTTGCATCTTTCCTGTAGCAACATGTGGATGTGAGTCATGGGCAAGAAACTGAGACAACTGAGGCGCTTGAGTTCAAATGTCACAGAACAGTTCTTTGTTCTTACAATGGTATGTCCCCTCAATACTCTATGACGTGGCCATCGGCGGGTATGAGACGCCATATATAACTTTTTCCCCTTGGCTGCCTTGCAGGATCTGTCTCTTTAGACAGAGGCTAGTGGAAGCAACAATACACACACCGACAGAAGGCAAGGGGAAACCGCCGCTGTATTTTCACAAGATAATCATGCTTCGAAATAAATTGACCGTGACGTCGGAGATGGTAATTTATGCAGAGGTATGATCACTCACGCTAGCCTGCAAGGCACTGGATGATGATGATGTATCTTCATCTCTGTCACAGAATTAGATGGACGTGAGAACCTCTTAAATACAGTGACAATTCCCTTCATCTCTGTCACATAACTAGATGGACGTGAGAACCGCATAAATACAATGAGATTTCCCCTCATCTCTGTCACAGAATTAGATGGACGTGAGAACCTCTTAAATACAGTGACAATTCCCTTCATCTCTGTCACATAACTAGATGGACGTGAGAACCGCATAAATACAATGAGATTTCCCCTCATCTCTGTCATAGAACTAGTTGAATTGAGCACCTGGTAAATACAGTTATCATCCCCCAGCGAAGACAAGATGAATTTAGCGACCAGGAGCAGTATCAGTTGGCCTGCTTGACCCATGTTAGAGACAATAGCAAATCTGCAGATGAGAAATTGAATTCATCGAGTTAATAACCTCGGTAACTTTTACTGCTGTAAGTATGTTGCTAAAATATACCTATACGAATAAAGTTAGTTGCATGTCCTTTACAGAACGTCAATACACTCCCGCATTTTTTGACTGTTCGTAATTCCTGGGCAAGTTGACGTTCAGTAGTTTGCCATTGCTTTCTGAACGACCGGCACCAATACCATTTCATAAAAAACAAGTACAGTTGTGTGTCGATCGTGGGTATGCGGGAACAGGAACTGCGTATGTAAACCAGAACCTTTTGCCACGGAGGCGGCAATATATATATAAATATTGAGCACAACCCACTACTGGCAACGCCGATCGCATTCTGATATGAACCTAAGGCCTATCCACGTCAATATGGAAGCACTATACTCGAGTTTCGCCCTCATTTGAGCTCGTCAGTAGTGCATATCCCTGACCGGATCCGGAAACAGTCCCGGATCACGCGTGTGAAGCGGGTGTGTAACCACGCGGCACACACTGGACACACCAAATTATCACAACAGAACATCACAACGCTACCCATCGTAGGCTATGCTCAAGGGGAAACCGCCGCTGTATTTTCACAAGATAATCATGCTTCGAAATAAATTGACCGTGACGTCGGAGATGGTAATTTATGCAGAGGTATGATCACTCACGCTAGCCTATATATATATATATATATATATATATATATATATATATATATATATATATATATATATATATATATATATATATATATATATATATATATATATATACACACACACACACACACACACACACAAGGGGCTTCTCATAAGTCTTTAGCCTGACCATGAAGGAGTAGGCGGAGGAAATTGAAATTTGGCACAGTGCTTATTCCTTCTCAATGTAGCCACCACCTGAATTTATGCATTTCTGCCATCTCTGCGTGACCTTGAATAAAACAACCTATTTTTCGAACTAAACCAGTTATCACAAGCCAGTATGACATCTTCGCCACTGTCAAGACGATTTCCTTTTGGCTGTTTTTTTACGTTTTGGTGAATCCAAGTCTCATCTACCGTCAGCTTGGTCTTTTACATGTTTTTTGACCGGCACATGTTGAGCAATTGGCCACAGCAATCAACCCGTGTTTGTTTCTGTTCACATGTCAGCAGGCGCAGGGCACACACTTTTCTCATGTTCAGTCTGTTATGTAAAATTCTAAAAACTCTTACTCAGTTTTGCTGAACCCGATATCTCGGCAATTGCCATTTTCCTATCCTGGTCTATGATTTTCTTCACTTTTGCAGCATTTGCATCATTGCACTCTGAGGACGGTCTACCTGGTCTTGGCAGATGTGCAACTTGGGAACACTTAAACTGCAAACACCAATTTTTTTACAGAAGCATACGAAGGACAGACTTCCTCAAACACTGGCCCCATCTCCCTGTGTATTTCTGTAGGTGTTTTACCCTGTAACATCAAGAATTTCATCGCAGTCCTAGCGTCTGATTTCTCCATTGTTCTGACAAACTTTTGGATGTGCAGATCTGGTCAATAGGGTGGATTGTGCCATGCACCATATTGGGAAAACCAGTTGAAGTGGGAAATTCATAATTCATATGTCCATTACAAATTGAATGAGCTATACATGTGCCAAATTTCAATTTTCTCCGCCTATTCCTTCATAGTCAGGCTAAAGACTAGAAGCCCCTTTTATATT
>CAWUFQ010000260.1:0-60000 GCA_963921405.1 Cepaea hortensis | reverse complement strand
CTGCATGGGGGGAGGGGTGGTTAGTACCATTCTACCACCTGCATTGGGGGTGGTGGTTAGTACCATTCTACCACCTGCATTGGGGGGAGGGGTGGTTAGTACCATTCTACCACCTACATTGGGGGGTGGTGGTTAGTACCATTCTACCACCTGCATTGGGGGTTGTGGTTAGTACCATTCTACCACCTGCATTGGGGGGGGGTGGTTAGTACCATTCTACCACCTGCATTGGGGGGAGAGGGGGGAGTAGTACCATTCTACCACCTTCATTGGGGGAGGGGGGTAGTATCATTATACCACCTGCATGGGGGGAGAGGGGGGAGTAGTAACATTCTACCACCTTCATTGGGGGAGGGGGGTAGTATCATTATACCACCTGCATTGGGGGGAGGGGTGGTTAGTACCATTCTACCACCTGCATTGGGGGTGGTGGTTAGTACCATTCTACCACCTGCATTGGGGGGGGGGTGGTTAGTACCATTCTACCACCTGCATTGGGGGGGGGGGTGGTTAGTACCATTCTACCACCTGCATGGGGGGGGGGGGTGGTTAGTACCATTCTACCACCTGCATGGGGGGAGAGGGGGGAGTAGTACCATTCTACCACCTTCATTGGGGGAGGGGGGTAGTATCATTATACCACCTGCATTGGGGGAGGGGTGGTTAGTACCATTCTACCACCTGCATTGGGGGGAGGGGTGGTGGTTAGTACCATTCTACCACCTGCATTGGGGGAGGGGGTAGTACCATTCTACCACCTGCATTGGGGGGGGGGGAGGAGGGGGTAGTACCATTCTACCACCTGCATTGGGGGAGGGGGTAGTACCATTCTACCATGTGCATTGGGGGAGGGGGGGGAGTAGTACCATTCTACCATCTGTATTGGGGGGGGGGGTTAGTACCATTCTACCACCTGCAGTATGGGGTTGGGTTAGTACCATTCTACCACCTGCATTGGGGGGGGAGGAGGAGGGGGTAGTACCATTCTACCACCTGCATTGGGGGAGGGGGTAGTACCATTCTACCATGTGCATTGGGGGAGGGGGGGAGTAGTACCATTCTACCATCTGTATTGGGGGGGGGGGGTTAGTACCATTCTACCACCTGCATTGGGGGAGGGGGTGGTATCATTCTACCATCTGTATTGGGGGGGGGGGTAGTACCATTCTACCACCTGCAGTATGGGGTTGGGTTAGTACCATTCTACCACCTGCATTGGGGGAGGGGGGAGTAGTACCATTCTACCATCTGTATTGGGGGGGGGGGTGGTTAGTACCATTCTACCACCTGCATTGGGGGAGGGGGGGAGTAGTACCATTCTACCATCTGTATTGGGGGGGGGGGGGGTTGGGTTAGTATCATTCTACCATCTGTATTGGGGGGGGGGTAGTACCATTCTACCACCTGCAGTATGGGGGGGGGGTAGTATCATTCTACCACCTGCATTGGGGGAGGTGGGGAGTAGTACCATTCTACCATCTGTATTGGGGGGGGGGTGGTTAGTACCATTCTACCACCTGCATTGGGGGAGGGGGTGGTATCATTCTACCACCTGCATTGGGGGAGGGGGGGGAGTAGTACCATTCTACCACCTGCATTGGGGGAGGGGGTGGTATCATTCTACCACCTGCATTGGGGAGAGGGGGGAGTAGTACCATTCTACCATCTGTATTGGGGGGGGGGGTAGTACCATTCTACCACCTGCAGTATGGGGTTGGGTTAGTACCATTCTACCACCTGCATTGGGGGAGGGGGGGGGGGAGTAGTACCATTCTACCACCTGCATTGGGGGAGGGGGTGGTATCATTCTACCACCTGCATTGGGGGAGGGGGGGGAGTAGTACCATTCTACCACCTGCATTGGGGGAGGGGGTGGTATCATTCTACCACCTGCATTGGGGGAGGGGGGGGAGTAGTACCATTCTACCACCTGCATTGGGGGAGGGGGTGGTATCATTCTACCACCTGCATTGGGGGAGGGGGGGGAGTAGTACCATTCTACCACCTGCATTGGGGGAGGGGGTGGTATCATTCTACCACCTGCATTGGGGAGAGGGGGGAGTAGTACCATTCTACCATCTGTATTGGGGGGGGGGGGTAGTACCATTCTACCACCTGCAGTATGGGGTTGGGTTAGTACCATTCTACCACCTGCATTGGGGGAGGGGGGGGGAGTAGTACCATTCTACCACCTGCATTGGGGGAGGGGGTGGTATCATTCTACCACCTGCATTGGGGGAGGGGGGGGGAGTAGTACCATTCTACCACCTGCATTGGGGGAGGGGGTGGTATCATTCTACCACCTGCATTGGGGGAGGGGGGGGAGTAGTACCATTCTACCATCTGTATTGGGGGGGGGGGGGTAGTACCATTCTACCACCTGCAGTATGGGGGGGGGGTAGTATCATTCTACCACCTGCATTGGGGGAGGGGGGGAGTAGTACCATTCTACCATCTGTATTGGGGGGGGGGAGTAGTACCATTCTACCACCTGCAGTATGGGGGGGTAGTATCATTCTACCACCTGCATTGGGGGAGGGGGGAGTAGTACCATTCTACCATCTGTATTGGGGGGGGGGTAGTACCATTCTACCACCTGCAGTATGAGGGGGGGTAGTATCATTCTACCACCTGCATTGGGGGAGGGGGGGAGTAGTACCATTCTACCATCTGTATTGGGGGGGGGGAGTAGTACCATTCTACCACCTGCAGTATGGGGGGGTAGTATCATTCTACCACCTGCATTGGGGGAGGGGGGGGGTAGTACCATTCTACCATCTGTATTGGGGGGGGGGGAGTAGTACCATTCTACCATCTGTATTGGGGGGGGGGGTAGTACCATTCTACCACCTGCAGTATGGGGTTGGGTTAGTACCATTCTACCACCTGCATTGGGGGAGGGGGTGGTATCATTCTACCACCTGCATTGGGGGAGGGGGTGGTATCATTCTACCACCTGCAGTATGGGGGAGGGGGTGGTATCATTCTACCACCTGCATTGGGGGAGGGGGGGAGTAGTACCATTCTACCATCTGTATTGGGGGGGGGGTAGTACCATTCTACCACCTGCAGTATGGGGTTGGGTTAGTACCATTCTACCACCTGCATTGGGGGGGGGGGGGTAGTACCATTCTACCACCTGCATTTAGGGGGGGGGGTGATTAGTACCATTCTACCACCTGCATTGGGGGGGGGGGTAGTACCATCCTACCACCTGCATTGTGGAGGGGGGGGTGGTGGGTGCTTAGTACCACTCCACCACCTTCATTAATGGGTTGGGGTAGTACCATTCTACAACACCTGCATTGTGGGGGGGGGGCGGTAGTACTATTCTACCACTTGCATTAAGGTATGGGGGTAGTACCATTCCACCATCTGCAGTGGGGGGGGGGGGGGGGGGTTAGTGCCATACTACCACATGCATTAGAGAGTTGGGTAATACCATTCTACTACCTGCTTAAGGAGGGGGGCAGTACCAATCTACCACCAGCATTACGTGGGATAGTAGTAGTATATCAGGTCCAAATTAAGTCGTTTTTATGGTGTAGCACCAGAATTTTTTACTATATAAAAAGTCTACCACCGCAAGCGAAACGTCATATTTTACGACCTCAATATCAAGGGATGCAACCCATGAATAAATAATCGAACGTACTTTTGCACTGTTACTTCACTTTTTGTGTGATAAATTTTATGCCTTTAAAAATGTAATAATTACTGTTATTATTGATTGTAGCGGGATGGGGCTTAAAAAACTATCATCATACTAGTGAGGCTGTTAAGGTACAGTGCTCTGGCTCCTCGGTTTCTTTCTTTTTTTCTCTCGTATTCTTTCTTTATTTGTATTGGGCATAAAAACTATCATCATTTCATTGAACTTGCGTACCAACTACAAATACATGCGAGATCGTGTTCTTGCACATTTTAGTTTCGATGAATCGGGGTTGCGTACAAAATTCAAGACTCTTACTCCAAAATCTAATCAAACTTTCCTTGACTTTGTTTCTGAAACTTCTTCATGCTCTGACGAATGGCTGAAAGCAGCTGATATTGGGTCTGATTTCGATAACATTCGAGATCTAATAATAAGAGATAAACTTATTTCTGCTGTACCAGAATCTATGTCTATTTTTCTGGTTGAAAATAAGTGTAAATCACTTAATGAAATGGAATCAAAAGGTGAATCAGTTTATAATGCACACCGTGATATATTTGCCAACTGTGCACAACCAGAGCTTGTCATAGGAGTGAGCGCCAAATTCCAGAAAGCAATGGTAAGTTTAAGAAATTTACTAATAGAAATAGAAGTGGTCCATATCAATACTCCAACAAAGAGGGAGAAAAGCCTAGAAAAGGTCACTTCACACATTTTCAGTACTGCAAACTTTCTCATGGATCACTTGAGATGTGTGATCAACATCCAGGATATCCAGCTTACTTGAGAGGCATCACATCCAAGAAAAGAAGTAAGTATGACTCCTACAAGAGGAGTATTAAATGTTTTTCTTGTAGGGCGTATGGGCACACCAGTAGGTCATGTTCCATGAAAAATACCTGGAAAGAGGCAAGTACCGCTTATGTGTTGTCCAGTAGTAGCGATTCCGATGATTTAGAGGACACACACGCAGCTATTATAGAGTCATACAACAACAGATCAGGTAAGGAAGGTCATAATAATGACGATGACCTCACATCAGCCCACAAGAGGCATATACATGAAGCGAATGCACCATGCACTCAGAGAGGTACTCTTATGATCCACGAAGCGTGGTTTAATGGGTCCCCAACAACATGTTTTAGAGACACAGGATCTGATATTACGGGAGTTAGTCACAAACTAATAAACCAAAGTGATTACACAGGTAATAGTATTGATTGCAGAACATTTGGCGGTACAATAGAAACATACAAGACTGCATGGGTCAATATAAAATGCCCATACTATGATGGTAAAGTTTGTGCAGCAGTATTGCAAAACCCATGTGCTGGGTTAATAGTAGGTATTATCCCGAATATCAAAGAGTACGTTCTAGAAGAGACCAGTGAACACGAACCTGTCAAGGCACTCACGAGAACACAAGTTCACAAGAAACAAAAAGAAGAAAATACACAAAAGAGAACAAGAGTTAAACACAATGGTAACAAACAACAGATACGATCCACAGGACAGTGGAAATGGGATATTGTAACCATATTTGTTACTCAAATGTTGATTTGGCTTAAATTAACCCTATCCCAAGTTGAATGCGTCATCACAAACATATTCGCACAAACGAAGGTGTATATTGATGACATTATAAATACGTACACACATGTTAAGAAACAGATTACAAATGTATTCACACGAATAAAAATACATATAATAGATATGCATGCACAAGTCAATAAAATTTGCACACAAGTCATTGACATATATACAATGATCTTTATTTACTTTAATTACTTGGCTTATGTCTTTTGCAAATTGATCAAACATACTCTAGTCTCAATATATACACGATTGAAAACTATAACAATGTTGAAGTCAACAAAGTTGAAAAGTACAAATATTAGCATACATACAGTAGAAAAACACCATAAGTATGTAAGAAAGAAAGTGAATAAAAGGAAGAATGAAAGGGGGGGGGGGAAATAAAGAAAAATAAAATGGGATGCATGAAAATGTTAGGTTCATATCAACACATAATACACTGTAGACACATTAGGGTCTTGTTACTTAGAATTCAAATTTTCTATGATTTTCAATTTTCTTAGAGGACACACACGCAGCTATTATAGAGTCATACAACAACAGAACAGGTAAGGAAGGTCATAATAATGACGATGACCTTACATCAGCCCACAAGAGGCATATACATGAAGCGAATGCAGCATACACTCAGATCACATCTATACTTTTCAGAAGTGTTCACACTATCTCATATTTCTACAATTCTTCTTAGAAAATATTTCGGTTCTCTAGTCTTCAGATAATTGTTGTTAACTATATTTTATTAGAGAAAATTAATAATTTTATGAATATTACTTGCTTTAAATATTTATTCTTGTTGAATCAAAGTACCATATTATATTTCTGATTTATTTTTCGAAGTCTTGAATCTTTGAGACTTATGATTCTTCACAAGACTATATTTATGATCTGCGAGATTCTAGTCAATTACATTCTTTATTATCTTCTTAGTCGATTGTAAATAAATAGGGCTGCTTCACAGTTGTTCACTTTTGTTCTTATTATTTAGTTGTGTTGTTCATAGATTATTAGAAAAGTTTAACACATAGGTTACAGATAGCACCTAATTAAAATAGCAATGTACATAGCAACCAACAGATTGAAATACGTTAATTTAATATGTAATATAGTCAGATAGATACGTATGTAGATATTTTTCATTTTGGCCAGAGACATCACAAAATGATGAAGTAACTGGTGTTGTGACACATTGCATATTTCGAGTGTGGAATAACAGAACTGTTTTATTCGTGTCCATTCAATTACTTGGAGACGGAACGTTGAACGTTGTATTTTGTGGAGATGACAATCATATCGATTATGATATTCTGCATCATTTGGATTGATGGACTAAGTATTTTGATTAGAGACAATGTCTGTGATTTAATTAATTGAAATGACACTAAGTGAATAGTATATAACTCGATAGAGTTAGTAGATTATGTGTAAATGGATATATATATATATATATATATATATATATATATATATATATATATATATATATATATATATATATATATATATATATATATATATACATATATGAATTCGTAATTGACATTATATTTAACTCATTTATAATAGTTATGTTATTAGAATAGTTAAATGCTTAATTAATGGTTCAGTATTATTAACTATTACAATTTGAACTTGAAAATGGTCAATGGGTTCTAAGGTATCCACACAGGATGAGCCGCTACAACGAATGTCACGTGATAGTAATAAAATGTCTCTAAAGGTAGCACAGCAAACAACAAGGGCATCCACTTCACTTATTTGATACAAGAAACACCCAATGGATACAGGAATCAGCGACATGATTGAGCATTAACTGAGAATGACTGCTTGGTGCCTATTACTAACTCCCTCGTCCACAACTCCGGGTTTTAACCTAGAGTGCGGACACTTGTTCATTTGGACAAGTTAGGGACTAATGGTATCATTAGTTGGACCGGCCCTCCCACAGGCCGGCACCACACGACGTTCACAGTGGGTGTGAACTGAAGGGCGTGCCCGTTATATAATTTTATTATTTTGGGGGGAAGTTAATAAGGGCCAGAACGTCATCCCCAGCACTACATATGTCTCATAATGTCAGCAACGCTATTGTGCATGGTTTTATATCACATGGTATATGGATATATATGTAGAAATGATTGTATCATTTTATTTGTGGGGGGGGGGGGCATAATGCCACATAGCGATGGCAGAAACACATCATGCAGAAAGGGCAAAAGGAAAATCCCAAGGGATAGCAAAATGGACAGTGCACTAAAAAACCAAAGAGACGGGATGCGTCACGAAAAAACCTAACGACCAAGGATACGCTGAGAAGACATATTAAGAGCCGGTCGTGTTTTCATTTTGCGGCACAAGTGGATGTTTGGATGCGGTGATTCAAGGATCTTCAAGTGAAGAACAACTGGAAGGAATTGTTGATAACAAGCCATGGATGGATAGAAGAACAGGGAAACGAACCTAGACGAATCTGGAACGAACGAGACAGCAAGGATCTAAATGAACTGTTGAATGGAGGATAGACCGTCAGGGCATATGAGACAGATTTAGATAGGATGATTCCTGGTTAATTTTTAGTAGATGTTGTCCCTGCGGCAAGGGAGCTCTATGAGCCCACTGGTCTCCCCTGATGTGTCTCCACCTTGCCGTGGTGGGGGAGCTTGCGTGTCCCATCGACCCCATGTGCTTGCCGATGGGTGAAAACTACATATCGGACGGCTCGTGGGATAGGGACCAGACTAAGAGAGACACAACCTGCTGCTCTGCAGGTAAGACTGAGGATAGCAGTCAAAATCAGGCAAACGATCCCTAAATCTCAGTCCGGGCATAACCTCTAAGGCTCCCATCCGAGGTGTATGGCTGAACGTCTCTAAGCCATAAACTCTCGGAAGTGAGAGCCTGGCCGACACAAACCTACATCAAAATTGTGATGATGTGCTGAGAACGCTACATGCTCGGCGCAGATTCGTTCGATGGCTCTTAGCTGGGGGATAAGAGGTATCCCCGGATGAAAGGGCCTGACCGTTACTCGCCCACAGACGCACGGAGGTAAGGTGCTGAGCCGGCAGCACATGTAGCCTACCTCGTGAGTGAGAACAAAAGGTGGAAAAACACCTCGGTCGCACGTCTCGCAGACGTCCGATAGTCTGTAACCACACTCATGGAGTGAGTGTAGTCAAAGGTGGAAAATTGTTTCGTTGACACGAAATGGAACGCCTGTATTGGGAATCCATTACGTGGCAGCCCGAAGCGAAAGCTTGCTGTGTGGAAGCCGAAAGAGTCTCGAAACCCGAGGAAGGCTAACCTCATTAAAAAATGCCCGCCGGAAGCCGGAAGTGTCGTCCTACGGGTGGCAAACTAAAAATTGACACTACGCATTTACGTCCGAGTGAAATGTCTCGTCCGAATGTCTCTCGTGCTAGGAACAGCTCTGACTACCTAGTTTCCGAATGCCGCTCTTGTTCGGAACAGCTCTGACTAGGTAGTTTTCCGAATGTCTGTCGTGCCTGGAACAGCTCTGACGGGCGCAACGACAAGCACATGTCCGAAAACTCGCTGAGTGGATACCGTCTGCAAACCTGTCTGGTTTGTGCGGGAATGGCCCAGGGCAAACGAAATGACCAATATATTGAAGTGAGGATTTCAAGCAGCCATGAGCAGGACGTGACGATTCCCTCGGCTAGCCCAGAACCAGGGCGTTATGTGTCGGCCCTGCAACTATGGAAGCAACCTTGGATGGCGGAAAATGCTATGGACTGTGCCTGCCTTCCTTTGAGTGATGACCGTTGTCTTCGACCGTTCTAACTTGGCCAGCATGGTTGTAGATGGCACCACAAAAGTGAGAGTCTCCCAGGAATGCTACCTGGTCAAAAAAGCACGCTAAAGTCGATGTGTTGGCCTACGGGTTTCGGCCCAAGGGCGCATAACAGACACACCGCAATCACATCTGAAAAAAAAAACACTCCGGATGAACGAAAAGTAGAAGAAGACCACTGGAAATTTATCTTATGATTCTGCAAGGCCGAAATTAAAGGACTTGAATCGTTTGCTGGCTGCGTGTTTTATTTTCCTGTTTACCAGTTCATAAGGTGAGACTTTGCTTCGTCGTAGATCTTCATTTGTTATTTATTGTTCAGAAGAACGGGATTTACGTCAAGGAACTAAGGACACTGCTTTCTGAACATAGCAGTTAGCATAAGGTCACCATACAGTGGATACCATCCCACTGTGGAGTACCCGGAAACGACAGAGCTGATCAATTAGCTAAGGAAGGAGCCAAAGAAGATCAGCCTGATGTGCCCGTTACATACCACCAAAAGAAAAGAATGATCAAATCATTTAGAAAACCACCAAAACCTGCTCAAGATGACTACCACGTTATGGACAGACCAGAACAAGTCATTATTCTGCGCCTCAGAACAGGACACAATAGATTACGCAACCACATGTATACAAAATTCAAGATTGGTGAAACAGCCAAGTGCACATATGGATTGGCGTCGCAGACAGCAGAGCACATACTCCCTCCAAGACTGCCCAAAATATAACATATCTAGGCAAACCTTCTGGCCTAGAGAGACGACAGTGGAAGATAAACTCTCTGGACCGCTGTGTGAACTAAAAAAGACAGTTAAATTCATACAAGAGACAACATTGCAGTTATAGACATATTTCAAGCGAACGAAAGAAGAAGAAGTGCCAGTGATACATGTCACAGTGCCAGTGATAAAGTGATACAATGTCACAGTATTTACATCAGACACAGGAATATCTAAAGCAAAACTGTCTCAAACAAGCTCTATGAAGACTGCAAGTCAAAGGATGAAAGTCACAGAAAACATACAGCCCAGAATTGCTACACAAGAATCATTAGTAATCAATGGAATGTTACACTGTGTGTGCAAGATTACACAATACATCAATCATATTACAAATGGCCCACACATGTTTTGTGGGCAGGCTGGCCATCTCATTACATATAACATGTGGAAACAACAAGCAACAAACAGTCTTTCAGCATCATCTTCCAGGAATGCAGATAATAGCGCGGATGATGATGTCAGGCTTAATCAGGGAGCTGAATCACTGATGACGGTGTCAAAATGTGTCATCCTAGAGATGTAGTCCTCAATGGAGCTCTGTACAAACAGTACAAGTATTTTAGTACAAACACTGCAAGAATTTCAGCACATACAGTACAGGTGGTACAACACCAACAGTACAAGTGTTTCAGCACAAACAACACAAGTATTTTTCATACAAACAGTACAAGTATCTTAGTACAAACACTGCAAGAATTTCAGCACATACAGTACAAGTGTTTCAGCACCAACAGTACAAGTATTTCAGCACCAACAGTACAAGTGTTTTAGTACAAACACTGCAACAATTTCTGCGCATGTAGTACAAGTATTTCAGCATCAACACTACACATATTTCAGCACCAATAGTATAAGTATTTTAATACAAATAGTACAAGTATTTCAGCACCAATAGTACAAGTATTTAAGCAACAACAGTACACATATTTCAGCACCAAACGTATGAGTATTTTAGCATCAACATTACAAGTATTTTAATACAAATAGTACAAATATTTCAGCACAAAAAGTGCAAGTATTTCTAAACCAACAGTACAAGTGTTATAGTACAAAAAGTACAAGTATTTCAGCATCAACAGTACAAGTATTTTAACAGAAACTGCAAGTATTTCAGCACCAAAAGTACAAGTGTTTTAGTACAAACACTGCAAGAATTTCAGCACATGCAGTACAGCACCAATAGTACAGGTGTTTCAGCACTAACAGTACAAGTATTTCAGCATCAACAGTACAAGAATTTCAGCACAAACCGTACAGGTATTTCAGCACCAACAGTATAAGAATTTCAGCACAAACAGTACAAGTATTTCAGTACTAATCTACAAGTATTTCAGCATAAACAGTACAAGTATTTCAGCACTAATCTACAAGTATTTCAGCACAAACAGTACAAGTATGTCAGCACTAACAGTGCAACTATTTCAGCACCAACAGTACAGGTGTTATAGTACAAACTCTGCAAGAATTTCAGCACAAACTGTACATAGTTTAACACCAACAGTACAAGTATTTCAGCACCAACAGTACAAGTATTTCAGAAGAAACTGCAAGTATTTCAGCACCAACAGTACAAGTGTTTTAGTACAAACACTGCAATAGTTTATGCACATGTAGTTCACGTGTTCCAGCACCAACACTACACATATTTCAGCACCAATAGTACAAGCATTTTAATACAAATAGTACAAATATTTTAATACAAATAGTACAAGTGTTTCAGTATAAACAAGGCAAATAGTGCATTATAAAGCATTATTTTACGGTAGAGATGTTCTGCACAACTAAACTAAGATTGCCTAAACATGAGAAAGCAGGAGTTCCTGAATACATCTGTGAAAACATGCAATGATACACCTTCATTGTGTATTTGAGTCATACTCAGTTGTTCAATCAAGAGCCATATTTTGGTGAAAGCCCAAGTAATTTATTACTTGTATTTTGCGAAAATCAATCAGTCAATAATTATCTTTAGTTGAACAATCCAAGTATTTTCTTAGTTTATGTGAGCCACAATTCATTAATTTGTCAGTCAGTCAATGAGTCACGTGCCATATTTTGCTGAAAGACCCAAGCACTTTCTTTGTTTATGACAGTCACACCAAATCAATCAAGTGCCATCTCCACAATGAAGGTTGGTTACCATGCAACTCTACTGCACCATGATAACCTTGACCGTGTTTTGAAGTCCCTCTAGTTGCAGACAGTTTGGGGATTGGTGTTGATTCATGGGCCAGTACAGCTTTCTGGAGTTTAGCTCAATCAACCACAGGCATCAGAGCTTGGGGATTGGTGTTGATTCAACGGGCCAGTACAGCTTTCTGGAGTTGGTCTACACGTTGTGTGTACCTAGGTTGTGTGGGCCTACTAATGATGTGTATGTGGCCCTTCTAGTGGTGTGTATGTAAGCCTATTAGTGGTGGGAATGTGGGCCTACTAGTGGTGTGTATGTGGGCCTACTAATGGTGTTAATGTGGATCTACTAGTGGTTTGTACGTGGGCCTTCTAGTGGTGTGCATGTGGGCCTTCTAGTGGTGTGTATGTAAGCCTATTAATGGTGGGAATGTGGGCCTACTAGTGGTGTTAATGTGGATCTACTAGTGGTTTGTATGTGGGCCTACTAGTGGTGTGAATGTGTGCCTACTAGTAGAGCGTATGTGAGCTACTAGTGGTGTTTATGTTGACTTACTTATGGTGTTATGTGGGTCTACTATAGAATGTCCAGAAATGAATGCGGTCATTCACGATCAATTATTTTGAAAACTATCTGTTGCATCATTATGACATTTTTCCTGCCGTCTTATATTTACCCCCACCCAAGGAATATGTCTTTGATAGGTCCAAAAGCAACTTAAATCATGAAAAGCGGCGACATTTCTTTGATGTTTTGATGAAAAACTAGTGATTTCTCGCTAACAAACTTGTTTTACAGTAATGCCAATGCCCCCGCCAGTTCGGATGACAAACACAAGGCGTACCCAGATTCGTATTTGAGTGGTTGCATTGTCTGCTCTGCTGAGACGGAACATGATTACATGTTTTGCACGACGAATATAGCTGTGAATGTCTCTGTAGTGGGCTTCCTTCTTAACGGTCAAGATGTTGGTCCTCTTTTCATTGAAGTTTATAGAATGATTCGTATGTTCGTGTGTTGTTCCCTCATTTGACAACGTGTTTCTTTTCACGTTTCTTGTTATGCCACATTATGTCAGTTCCCACCACAATATTACTCTTCGGTTGGTATTCGATGCGTCTAGAGCTTTTTGTTTTTTCAATGTCAGTTGTTTGTCACCGTTGAGGGCTCACGGAATTGAAAAGTCATCACCGTGGAATACAAACTGTTGCCATTAACAAGTTATATTGTTTATGCCAATGCTGTAATGTTTAGGGCCTGCAATTCTTCTGAATATTTGTAGCAAAATATCCCAGTTGGTGTGCACGTGGATTAAGGTCTGCGATCTGCTCAGACCTTAATCTGTGTCGGACGATTCCAGTAGGTTGATGACTGCTCTCGGTTGCATAAAATTCAATCCATCCTTTCTCCAATAATCCTCTTCCTCTTTCAACACATGGTCCTCACATTTTTCTAGTAACTTTTATCAATATTTAATAGCGCGGACTGGATTAGTATCTTGACGTCAGACAATTTGAATATAGTATTGTCAGCTGCCACCTGTCCTTTAATTTTAGCCTACACAAGTTCTATAGGGTTAAAATGAGAATGGTACGGCGGAAGTCTCAAGCACCCATGACGATGCTCTTCTATCAACTTGTCGATTTGATATTTCTTGCTTTTTTGGCGTCTGTTTTACAAAGGACAACAATTCTAGCTAGAAATACGTTTCTGGAAATGGTATGTTTTCCATTCGGAGCCATATCTTTATTGCTCCCTTTGTGCTCGATGCTGTAGGTATTTTGTCTTCTTGGGCAACAACATTGATATCATGCATTGTCCATAATTGGACACGACGGTCTATCTAGGGATGGAAGCACAGTATTCTCGAGCCAATCTCTAAATACATTACCATTCATCTTATTATGATAATCCCTATTGTCTGTATGCTTTGATACGAACACGAGCCCAGCATTATGTTGTAAGCCATTATGCGTATTACCAGCATGGGCCATGACCAAAAGCTGTCCTATACTACTGGGCACATATCGCTTTATCTGTCCATCCACTGATTGCCATTCCTTATCACTTGTGTGGTGCGCATTGATCACATTTCATCCAAACACACTATGCCATAATTTTCTTTGCGCATTTCCCTTATTTCACGTAGGTATCTGCTTCTCATGGCTCCTAAATGCGGTTGCTCGCAAAGAATATTTCTACCGCCCTTGTACTTTCTAAAAGTGAAGAAAATGTCCTTATAATTTTCCACAAAGTTGCTTTGGATAGCTCTATGTTATTGTTCTTTCTCAACCAAACCCTAAGTTTTCTTACAGTCACTGTTTCTTTGGCATCCAGCATTTTTATAATGCTGGATAATCCTGGATATAAAATCCAAAATTTTTATAATTTTAGAAACCTCCGTGGCGAAGTGGTCAAGCCTTTTGACTCGGGCTCCAAAGGTTGTGGGTTTGATTCCGGGCCGCATCCTTCGGTTCATGAGTTAAATTTTTCGGAGACTTCTGTGGATCATCGCTAGAGCTGCGGAGTTCGTGCTTTGTGCGATGCTTTCCGCGCTGCAGAAATATGGGATAGAACCCGGTGCAATGAAGTCGACCCTGTCGACTTTTAAGCGACTTTTAAAAGCATTTTTATAATAAGCTCGCCTTATGACATCTTTGTCAAAGCTGTCTACAATAACCTTTCTACCTACCGTTTGGTTATTGCGTGGTGGTTTAATTCCAGTTTCTTCACCCATCTACGAAATGACCGTTTACTCAAACCCAATGCATGCACTGTTCATTTTTCGGAATTTGTAATAGTATAAAACAATTTCCTGCGATCAGTTTCTTGACAAAAGTATGCGTACAACTTCATAGCGATGCTTTGAAGTGTATACACAATTTCGCTTTCAATCCCATTGAAAAATATTCACACATTTCAATGTTAGCGATAAGTGGTAAGATTTAAAAAACAAAACAAAACATATTAATCAGGTTTCATTAAATAACCCACATTTTGAGACACCTCTGAACAGTCCCAGTTTAAACATCGCGGGGTTCTTGGCATAAGGCCAATCCCGTGAAACACGTAAAATATTCAACATTGAACGCTGATTGTCTGGCTACGCTGTAATACATTTAAAATTATGAACTTCATCTCTGACTCGTAAATTATATACCGCATATAAACAAACTTTGAAACCTGCTGTAAAATCTCCAGAACAAAAATTATTTTGTTGGGTCGACATAATGATAAGGTTATATGCTAAATCTCATCATTTTCCTTCAGTTGGTTACTGAGATATGGAATTTTATATTGGGGCAGACAAAAGTAAACACACTATAGTAGAGTGTATGTGGGCATGCTAGTAGAGTGTATGTGGGAATTTCTAGTGGTGTATTTATTGGCCCACTAGTGTTGTGTATGTGGGCCTACTGGTATAGTGTATGTGGGCATATTAGTGGTGTGTATGTTGACCTACTAGTAGAGTGTGTGTTGGCCTACTAATGGTATGTATGTGGGCCTGGTAGCCTGATGTCGCTTAAGAACATGTTTGTTTTTATTTATGACTTTCAATCATCATGTTTGCAAACTTTGCCAATAAAATATTGGCAACAGATTTGCTTACATATGTACTGTGATTTTGCTTTGCTTCTTGACTTGTGAAAAATGTCTTCCCGTGGCCTGATTAAAGGCAGAAAATGGTGAGATTGCATCATCTGAACATCCAGTCTGTATCATGTAAATGTCAATTTTGTCAATCCATGCCAAAATATCTGACTGCGATACAGGTTGTGCTTGCGGCCCACAGTCATCCTCATCATCAGAGTCAGGGCTGGAAGGGTCTGTTGGTTGAATGACTGGCATACGTAGCCCTATAATATCAGTGCTTGAAAGAGTGGCACTAGTAAAAACGTCATTGTCAATGTTCATAAACTCCTCTGGTTCAATGTTCCGCTCTTTATACAATCTAGCAAGTAATGGCTCCACTGAAATGTCAGTAACATTGCTCTCACTGCTCGCTGATGGTGTGTAATTCTCATTTACAGAGACATCTACTGCAGGTAAGAAGCCAGCCTGTCTAAAACAGTTTGTAATAGTTGCTGGTAAAACTCCATCTCATGAAGATTTTAACGTAAGAATAGCATCAAGAAGGGCTATCTTGAAATCATCACACATGAGGTCAGCATCCACATGACCCACAAGTTTCGACAACTTTGTGGATCTATAAAGAACTTTCAGATTTTGAATGATACCTTGATCACAAGGCTGAAGTGTTGATGTGGCATTTGGTGGCAGAAACAAACGCTCTATTGCCTTCAGATTGTTAATTATTGAACAATTGTCAACAATTAAAAGAACTTTTCTTTGTTTACACATCATTCAAATTCTTGTAGCCACTCATTGAACAGTTCTGATACCATCCATGCCTTTGAATTGGCTCTGTAATTCAGACACAATTTTTACAGGTCTTTGAAACAACGGGGATTTAAAAAATTTCCAATCACAAATAAAGGTCATTTTTCACTACTGAGACACTACACTGTGAGATATTGTATGTGCGAGATTGCTCTCCGTGCTGACTAAAACTAATTCTTTCCCGAAACAATTTTGTGTGTGTGTGTGAGTGTGTGTGTGTGTGTGTGTGTGGTGTGTGTGTGCGTGACTGTGTGTATATGTGTGTGTGTGTGTGTGTGTGTGTGAAATGAACAGATCGAATTAAACATGAACACGTATACAGTCGGTATTCATTTTTGTGTAGTGGATATATATATTCCTCAGTAAGTATATACGAATCTCTATAGACACATACAAACATAGGATAATAGAAAAAGATAGATTTTTAGCCAAAAACAGATGGCGGGTGTAATGACTTCGTCACAGTAAATCATTCAGTGAGTGCTGCGCTGAAACATGACCTTGTTAATCCTAATATGCCTTTCCGCAGATGGGAAGTTCCAAAAGTAGTCTTGCGCACGCGTTGGCTTCTGGGATTAGAGGCGAAGGTGAGTCATGGAGCACAGTACTCTTGGGTGTGGCGCTTTGACAGCTAACCAGGCAGGCATCCAGACAACCAAGCAAGCAAGCAACCAGCCAGTCAACTAACCAGCCAGGCAGGCAGCCAACCAACCACCCAATCAGCCAGCCAATGAACCAACCAGTCAGGAAACCAACAGAGCAACCAACTAGCCAACCAACCAACCAACCGGATAACTAAGCAACCAGCCAACCAATAAGCTAGCCAGTCAGACACCCAGTCAACCAACCAGCCAACCAACCAACCAAAGAGCCAAGCAACCAACAAAGCAGCCAGCCAAACAACCAACCAATCAGTCAATGAACCAGCCAACCAACCAGCGAACCAACAAACCAGCCAACCAAGCAACTAACCTGCCAGCCAGTCAACTAACCATCTAGTCAGTCAGGCAGGCAGCCAATAAATTAACAAACCAGCCAATCAACCAACCAACAAACTAACCAGCCAGCCAGCCAGCGAAGCAAGCAACCAACCAAGCAACTAACCTGCCAGGCAGACAGCCAACTAATCAACAAGCCAGTCAACCAACTAACCCACCAGCAAGCAGCCAGTCAACCAACTATCCCGCCAGCCAGCCAACCAACCAATCAACCAGCCATCAATCAAATCAGGCAGTCAACCAACTAACCATCCAGTCAGGCAGGCATGCGGCTAACCAACCAAGCAACTAGCCAGCAAGTCAGACAGCCAGCCAACTAACGAACCAACCATTCAGTCAATCAAATCAGCAAACCAAGCAACCAAAGAGCTAACAAACCAGTTAACGAACCAGTCAGCCAACCAAGCAACCAGCCAATTAAGCAATCAACCAATCAACAAACCAGCGAACCAAGCAACCATCCAACAAACCAAACAATAAATCAACCAACCAACCTTCCAACCAACCAATCAGTCAACCAACCAGCTAACGAAGCAAGCAACAATCCAAGCAACGAATCAACCAACTAGCCAGCCAGTCAAACAGCCTGCTAACCAGTCAATCAATCAACAAAACAGTCAGCCAACAAAGTAATCACCCAACAAATTATCCAACAAATCAACTAACCAGCCATCCACCCAGTCAGGCAGGCAGCCAACCACACAACGAACCAGCCAACCAACCAAGCAGCTAATAAACCATCCAAACAACCAACCAACCAGTCAACCAATCAGTCAGCCAACCAAGCAACCAACCGGCCATCCAACCAACCATCCAATCAACCAACTAACCAGTCAGCCAACTAATCAACCAACCAGCCAAACAACCAGCCAGCCAAGCAATCAACCAGCCAAGCAATCAACCAGCAAGCTACCAACCATCCAACCAATCAAGAAGTGCCAGTGCAACAGCTGATAAAATACATCTCCCACCCTGGCAATGTAATTATATACACAGATGGGTCAGCGGTAAGGGGTAAAAAAGAGTGGATGGGATCTTATTCCAAAGACCAACGGGCACTATTTAAAACAAGAGAGTTTAGTACATGTTACTACAACCTCTAGCACGAAAATGGACGACGAGGCTGTTTCGGCAGCCTTCCTATGTTTGTAACTGACTCACTGAGTATGTTTCAGAAAGTGGAACCTGACTTGTTCCGGTTGGAATGGCGGGTGAGCGGAGAATGTTAGCATATGATGGATTGTCATGGATTTTGCTCCTCTGGATCGAGTGCAACTTTATGATAAATGTATTGTGGTGAAGAATGAGAGTAAAGCTGAACAGGCTGAGTATCCGTATCTGTCAAGCTGGCTAGACTGGCGTGAATTGAAGGTATGGAAACTCCTCAAAGCGTTGAGGAAAAGCCAGACGGACTTTTAATCAAATAGCTACTAGACTAATCAGCATGGATACTCTTCAGAGACCTTTGAAGATGGAATCGGATCGCGTATGCTTATGTCCCATATGAGGCGATGCTGACTCTTAAATTCATTATTCTGTATCCAACAAATCAATCAACACCAAACCAACCAAAGAAAAGTTATAAATTGGAGCAAAGGGCAAACAACTAAGTTTAGTCGATGGATCAACATCACTGCACACGGGTGCAACCCATAAGCGCTCCGTTTTCCTCCTAACTCAAATCTGAGTTTGGAGAAACTCAGCTCAGTGCACGAGCTCCGTAGCACTGGCGAGGATCCTGAAAATACTTTGGGTAGATTTTTAACTCGAAATTTTGCCCGGGCAGAGCCGTTAGGCTACTCTTTTTCGATTTCCAACTGCCAAGGGATATTTTACGCGCGTAACAATACACACGGGCGTCCGATCTCACTGCCCAAAGACCAGGGGAAATTGATTACTAGAAGTCCACGTGAAAAAATCCCGGCATCACTGGGGCTTGAACCGGAGACTTCCAGCACTCGAGGCGGCCACCATACCCCGAGACCACGCAGCACCCTGGGCTGATTTGAAAGGTTGAAAGCTTGAAAGGTTCAGTGGATACCCCTGGTACCAGGTGTCTGATATGTGGTGACTTCAATGCCCGCGCCAAGGAGTGGGACAGGTCGGGAGACAACAGACAGAGTACTTCTCTTGCTGGAGTCTTGCTTGAGACGGAAGTTGTCTGTTTAAATGACGGGACACCAACAAATAAAATTTACCACGACTGTGAACAGTTACTTACCCGTCAATATTTTCTGATTCTCGCACATATTGTTCTATTTGTAATGGATTTGTAATTATTAGGATACTGTAAATAACAAATAAGCGACGCTGATTCACCGCTCCGCACATCGTGGTTTTTCTTAACAGAATGAAAGAGCTCTAAATACGTTTAAAGTATTGAGATGTTCTTGTCGTGGTAAAAGTTTGGATTTTATCTGCAACATTTGCCGGCGGGCCCAGATGAGAACGACGTTCTGCAAAGGACCCACTAAATGAGCAGTGACATGCGATATGTTTGGTTATCATCAACAAGTGCTTTGTCCACAGTGGAGGTCGGATGTAATGATATATACTCAGTTTTCAAATCGACTTCTCCTCTTAGGCTAAAAAAATGTTAGTTGGATATCCTTTACAGTTTACAGGACGTAACAGCCAACCCCAGCATATTTTGGCTGCTTGTGATTCCTGGGCAAGTTTATGTTCAGTAGTTTGCCATTGCTTTCTGGAGCGACCGACACTCACACCATTGTGTGGAAACAAATCGCCCTCAGCAGCGTTTTGAACTCGGTATGCGGGATCATGAATTGTGTCCGTAACCTCTTGGCCATATAGCCGGCAATTGTATCCGAAAAGTCTTGCTTTTATGGGTTTGATTTTTCTAATCAGTTTACCGTTTTCATCTGCTTCTTATTCATTTTCTATCCGTCCGTGGTATTCTTTTATTTTCCTGACAAACGACATTTCTACTGCCATTATGTTTCTCTGCCTGGCTACTTATTGTCCTTATTCCACACACATACACACACACACACACACACACACACACACACACATACACACAACGGTATATGCTCTGTATTACACTGTAGCGCCGTTTTTCTCACTGCATTTGACCCGATACAGTTGGAACCTAATAAATATATATGTAAGTGAGGAATCTTGCATAACCAGAGAGAGAGAGAGAGTTAGGACTGCTTGAAAGGTTCAGTGGATACCCCTGGTACCAGGTATCTGATATGTGGTGACTTCAATGCCCGCGCCAAGGAGTGGGACAGGTCGGGAGACAACAGACAGAGTACTGCTCTTGCTGGGGTCTTGCTTGAGACGGAAGGTGTCTGTTTAAATGATGGGACACCAACTAGGCTGGCAGTGAGACCGGGGGACCTTGACACTGCATAGACCTGGTACTTGTATCCCAAGAGGCGGTATCAGGCATAAAATGGAGTGTCCTTGGAGACCATGGAAGAGACCACCTCCCCCGTTCCGTGCTAATACCTAAGTCCAGCACAGTTAGGGCTATAAGAGCCCACAGGGCATCCAGTTATGATTACGACCACTCTTTGCTCTTGGGGCGCCTTAGATCACAGGGAAGATCTACCATTATCTCCGGTACTGTTCAACGCCTACACAGTGAGAATCACCAGTGAGCAGATCACTGGACCTGGCAGGACATTGTCATATGCCGATGATGTTTTAGTGTATCGTCAGGGTAAGGATAGAGAGGAGGTTGCTGTGGAGCTACAAACCGAACTCAATCGCATAAGTACTTGGTGTGATGAAGCTGGGGCAATGGTCAACCCAACAAAGGCAACAGTGACTTGGTTCTCGTTGAATAATCATATTGTCAACAATCCAACACCAACTGTAATGCTGTGTTCAGAGACGGTGGAAAGAACGCAGGCAATGAATTACCTGGGGATACGGTTTGATCGAAGCCTTGCTTATAATGTGCACATAGACCAGGTGATAACAAAGGCCAAGCGGGGTTTGGCAGCGATGCGGGTGATGGCGGCAGCAAACTGTGAGCAGCGCCATCTATGTCTTCTGTACGAGGGGCTGGTCATGTCTGTTTTGGAGTATGCAATGGCAATCCTGACTGTCAGCCATAAGCAGATAGAAAGGATGGAAAGGATACAGAATGAAGCTATGCGCATTATTCTTGGATGTACAAGAGATACAGCATGCAGGGCGATGCGCTACCTTCTTGATTTTCCAACCATTGAAGAGAGAATACAAGTTTGCAGGGCACGCGGCTACCTCAGAATTAACGCAAACACACAGCATCCACTGCATAGTGAAATTAGGAAGGTGAAGGGCAGCAGGTTAAAAAGAGGACGGTCGTGGATGGGTCAAGCCGAGGACATTCTTCAACAGGTGTGTTCACTTGAGGACTTCGAACCTGGCGAGGAGTGGGTGCAAGTGCCAACAGACTTCTGCACATCTTTTTCAGTTTGCATCCAACTAGATAGAAAATGCAGACAAGAAAATCCGGCTGCTGTTGAGGCTGAAGTACAAGCGTTGATTTTCGAGAATTCGCTAGACAGTGACGCGGTCATCTACACAGATGGGTCGGTCATCCGACATGTGAGAAGCTCATGGGCCTTTACAGCTCGGGCCGGAGGGAGAATTGTGAAGGAGGACTCTGGTGCTTTCACTGAAACCACAAGTAGCCTGACCATGGAAGTCATGGCAGTAAGTAAAGCAATAACATGGCTCGAGACACAGACATTCACTAGGGCTTGTTTCCTTAGCGACTCAATGAACATGATCAAGAGGATAGAGGAGGAGTCGATCCGAAGAGAATGGTTGCTGCCTCTGAAGCGGTCTCGGCTGGCAAAGATTAGTTTCATCTTCGTGCCAGGGCATGCGGGAGTACAAGGAAATGAGCGGGCTGACAAGCTCGCAGGTGAGGCTACTGTTGAGGGCGGACGCGCCATGGACCAGGCTGACATTCTGAATGCTCTACGAGAAGTGAGACTTTTGCAAGAACCAAGTGATGACTGTGAATCTACAACAATGGCCAGACTGCGAGAGCAGGAAATTAAAAGAGGGGTGGCCAAACAAGAACACTACGCAGGAAGCCAAAGAAGATTGATAAACCAACACAGAACTGGCGTCGTTAGCCGCTACACGCTGCGGGATTTGCTGAGGAGGGGATCCGAGCACTTATGGACTGGGTGGTCCGATGTGCAACGAGGATGATCTGTCGACTAACTAACTAACAGGGAAGATCTAAACCAACAAGAAGAATCTTCACCTAACCACCATGGTGGACACTAGAGGTGGAGAATTCATGGAGGAAAAAGAGGGAGGCTATATGGAATTGGCAGAGAGTGTGGAGAGCAACCAATTCAGTTGGCACAGAATTGGAGGAGACTGAAAGATATAAAAAAAATAAAGTTTTCTTGCACGATTTTAACACAGACGGATCAGCAAGATAGAGCTATTAAAGATAATGTCAGAGAAGCCTTGTCACGAGTCACTAGGAAGGGGGACTGTAAGATTAAGGTGGATGATATTAGACGGGTACTGAAGCTGGCTAAAGACACAGCGCCAGGTCCGTATGGGGTGAGGTACACCCATATGTATAACATGTGATTGCCATGTAGCGTCGGAGTCAAGAGTCAATGATTTATAATCGGATACGAAGATTGTGACAGACGAATAGGGAGAGGTAACCTATGGGCGCATGAATACATAAGTTACTACATGACGTCACACGGACTACGGTTACCATGTGCAGTAAAGATTGAAAACATCAGAGAGAAGGCCGCACAAAGTGACAACAGAGAAAGAACAACATTATTAGCCAATTGAAAGAACTTATGAATATGACATATGAGATTACAGTAAGAGAAGGAAATAACGGCACAATCTGCAGGAAGGAGGATGTTTAGCAGAAGGACGTTGAAGACCGATAACATTATAGAGTTTATGGCGTCATAATTTGCCGGTTCAGTGTCAGCTCGAAGTCATGAAATCAGCTGTATACAGAAGTCCGTAAGACACATTGTTTAGCGATTCAGAACGACAGATAATCAGAGAACGATGCATAGGATAAGAATTATTTGTCATTGATGTACATATTAAGAGGGATCTAGCTCGGCAGCTGAAGTAGAGTATGTATAAATTATTATGTATTATTATATTTTGACTGTCCCTCCCATTAACATGGGAACTGTAATCAATCAGTCTGTGCGGCAGATAAACATTAATAAAGTTCACTACTGACGTGGAGCATCATCGTTCCTACGATTATTCAATTCAGTTGGAATTTTGGTTCCCGTTAATCTGCTACAGTGTTTGTGAAAGGACAGCGAGCGTAAATACACCAGTAATTAAAGACTCAAGCATTATAGCAGTGATGGCGACTTGGAGGAGATGGCGCTTTGTTTCAACCTAAGCACTAATACGGCGGAAATACTCCACGATTGGCTGCATAGCTACCTTGTTCCACTCCCAAAGCCAGGTAAGGATCACTCCAGACTTAATAGATACCGAATCATAACCCTGCAAAACACGTATGGCAAAGTCCTCGGAAAGATAGTAGCACGCAGGCTCCAGCGACATGTGGAAAGTCGTAATCTGCCTGGGCCAATGTTGCAATTTTTGCATTTGATGTGTACGAGGGCTTCCATAATAAACAAGAGACAATGGCGGTAGCTCTTGATCTGGAGGATGCGTATAACAGGGTCAGGTATGATCGGTTTATATATACACTGTTAGACATGGAGGTCTGCCCTTGACATGTTAGATGGGTTGCGGTGGTTCTCTATGAGCGTAAGGTTGCACTGCGCATGGGTTCCTGGACTTCTTACCAATGTACTATTACACCTGGGTTGCTACAGGGATCTGCCACGTACCCAGTGCTCTTTAACGTTTACGTCAGCAAAATCGCTGCTGCTGCTACTACTACTACTACTACTCCTGCTGCTGCTGCTGCTGCTGCTGCTGCTGCTGCTGCTGCTGTGTTTTGATCCCACTGTCTGTCTGAAAGTATAATTTCTTACTCGGATCGGTAAGTTAAATTGGCAGATCGTCTCAAGCATCGTATTCGGTCTCGGATAGTTAAGCTGGCAGCTCTTTCCTAGCATCTCATCTAACAGATGTTGATTTTGTGTGTTATTTTGGATAATGTCCATGTTTGACATTGGTAGCATTGGGCCCGGGAGTCTCCGTGGCAAAGTCGTGAAGCTGTCAGCCTCGCACTCAGAAGGTTGTGGGTTCGATTCCGTGCTACGTCTTTCAGTTTACGAGTGACCTTTTTCACGGAGACTGCTGGGGGTCGTCGCTGGAGTTCGTACGTTGTGCGACGCTTTCGACAGGCCGCCCTCCGGAAAGAGACTAAGTCATATGGGATAAAACCCAGTGCAATGAAGTCGATCCTTTCGACTTTTAAGAATATTTTAAAGCATAAGGTGAAATAGATACTAAAGTGACATTTCAATGCTAAAATCTCTCTCTCTCTCTCTCTCTCTCTCTCTCTCTCCCCCCCCCCCCCCACGCGTTTTATCCGCGCTGTATGCAGAAAACAAAACGGGGTTAAAGGCAAGAGCATTGACTTTATTGTACCGATTTTTATTTTTATAGACCCCGCCTTTGTCTGCTGGGCAGCCTAATCAAAACGCCGCACAAAGCTAGAACTCCGTAGTTCCAGCGACGACCCTCAGGAATCTCCTAGAAAATTGCACCCGCAAGGCGAACGTTGCAGTCCGGAATCGAACCCACAACCTTCGTAACGTGAGACAGGCGGCGTAAACACTTCGCCACGGAGACTCCGTAAACAAAATCTGGGATAAACATGGAGTTGTATTGCGACATTATCCGGTAACAAGTTCACCTGATATAATACAAAGCAACTATATATATTACCCAATTATTTGAGCTTGATATTTATAGTTACTGATTCATAACATTATCCAATAATTTTGCTAGATTATTTTAGAAGCTGACGTGTAATGAATTTTAGAAGCTGACGTGTAATGACGGGCGTTCCTGTGGTATAAATACGGGAACCGCCGCAAAACTCAGCGAGCTAAACTGACAGCAGCCGTTGTGTGTTTGCTACCCTGTTCTCTAGGACGGCCATCATGTCATTTACGGTCGACTGGAAGCAGGTGCTGTCACATCGTCCACCTTCATCGTTTCGCCTTTGAGTCTATGCTTACTTCGTTATCTCCTTGAATGTTCGTGTTCTGGGAACAACATTGGAGTGTTAGAGTTTGGCCGTTACTGAACTGACTAAACGTGCCAGAGCTTCTTTCATTCCCGGTTGCCAGGGGGCGCCACACCCACAGCAACCCCGCCATTACCTGTTACAGGTGCTATGGGGTGGGTATGGTGCACTTTGGTGACCACCATTGCTACACTTCAGGCCTGATTATTCGATACTGACGCATGTTGGTGTCGTTTTATCACAGGTCGATGTGTTGTGTTGGTGGTAGCGGGATCGACAACAGATTTACATAATCTAGCAGCCGTGTATGCAGTGACACATTCAATGATAGCATAGAAGACTCACTGCAACCATTGCTTTCATTGGCTATTGTAGTTTAGCCTCAGTCATTTCATTCTAAGGTACACTGCAATTTGTTTCCCTCAAAGGGTACATCTATAAGCCTGATTACTACTACTACTACTACTACTACTACTACTACTACTACTACTACTACTACTACTACTACTACTACTGCAGCAGCTGCTGCTGCTGCTGCTGTTGCTGCTGCCGCCGCCGCCGCCGCCACCACTACTACTACTACTACTACCATCAACTACTACTGCTGCAGTTGCTTCGTATATAACTTCCTTTTTCAGTTAGCTTACCATTGAGCTACTGCCCATCATCAGTGACACTAGGCAATCCTTAATGGACAACCTTTTTACAACTTGTATAGCCATTTGTGGTTATCTGGTCCAACTCTCATCAAACAACACACTTAATAGGTACCATGCTAATGTTCTTCGTTTCCATTTCATGTCGCTGTAATACAGGGGAATATCGTGTCAAACTAAAGACTTTGCATCAATCATATACTATTACTCAGGCTACTCCCCCTCCTCCTCCTCATCATCGTCATCATCATCGTCATCATCATCATCATCGTCATCATCATCATCACCATCACCATCATCATCATCATCATCATCATCATCATCATCATCATCATCATCATCATCATCATCAACATCATCAAAAGAAAAAAACTTCATGGAGTTAAAATAGTAATAATGAAATCAGTAGTGACACTGCATACGTTTTATTTTTCTGCATAACTTATTTACAGGACATCGCTGTCAACACCAGCACTACTGTTGCTGATGTCTTGGCAAGTTTAAGTTCACTAGTTTTCCATTGCTTTCTGAACGACCGGCTCCCATACCATCACGTTAAAACCAGTGCGACAGGGTCTGCTGCCAAATTGGTCGCAGCTGTGTTTCGAACGCAGGTAAGCGGTCTCACGAATCGCGCCCGCAAGACCTTAGCCACGGAGGAAGAAGCTGACTTTCTCACGGTCAGTATTGGTGCAGAGTCAACCCTGGTAGATGCACCGGGTGCCCAATGTACCGCCACCCACCTTTCTTCCCCCTCAGGGTTGGATGGCTTCTGGGCAGACACACTTAGCGATGTCAATAAGGGAATGTACAACCGTCTCGGTGAATAAGCAGGACAGGAGAAAACACTTCGGGAGTCATATAGATAGGTCTCGTAACGCAGGGTGGTGTGCTGAAAGTGTCACATTAAGCATGAACTCCGTAGCTCCAGCGACGACACCCAGGAGTCTCCGAGAAAACCGCACAATTGAACCGAAGAACAGAGTACAGAATCGAACCCACAACCTTCAGAACATGGAGCAGTTGGCTTAACCTTTTCGCCACGGAGACTTCCCCCATCCTCGATATAACTGAATGATACTGAAGCTGCGCAACCTGTCTAAGCGCTGACATATTTGATGATGAACATGATGATGATAACGGTGATGGACATGATGATGATGGACATGATGATGATGGACATGATGATAATGAACATGATGATGATGATGAACATGATGATAATGAACATGATGATGATGAACATGATGATGATGAACATGATGATGGACATGATGATGATGATGATGATGATGATGAACATGATGAGGATGAACATGATAATGATGATGAACATGATGATGATGAACATGATGATGGACATGATGATGAACATGATGATGATGAACATGATGATGGACATGATGATGATGAACATGATAATGATGAACATGATGATGATGAACATGATGATGGACATTATGATGATGAACATGATAATGATGAACTTGATGATGATGAACATGATGAGGATGAACATGATGATGATGATGAACATGATGATGAACATGATGATGATGAACATGATGATGATAAACATGATGATGATGAACATGATGATGATGAACATGATGATGATGAACATGATGATGGACATGATGATGAACATGATGATGATGGACATGATGATGATGAACATGATAATGATGAACATGATAATGTTGAACATGATGATGATGATAAACATGATGATGATGAACATGATGATGGACATGATGATGAACATGATGATGATGAACATGATGATGGACATGATGATGAACATGATGATGGACATGATGATGAACATGATGATGGACATGATGATGGACATGATGATGGACATGATGATGAACATGATGATGATGAACATGATGATGGACATGATGATGAACATTATGATGATGAACATGATGATGGACATGATGATGATGAACATGAAGATGGACATGAAGATGAACATGATGATGATGAACATGATGATGATGAACATGATGATGCTGAACATGATGATGCTGATGGTGATGGACATGATGATGATGGACATGATGATGATGGACATGATGATGGACATGATAATGGACATGATGATGATGAACATGATGATGATGAACATGATGATGATGATGAACATGATGATGATAATGGTGATGGACATGATGATAATGGACATGATGATGATGGACATGATGATGATGGACATGATGATGATGATGGTGATGGACATGATGATGATGGACATGATGATGATGCTGTTGATGAACATGATGATGATGAACATGATGATGGACATGATGATGATGAACATGATGATGATGAACATGATGATGATGAACATGATGATGATGAACATAAAATGATGGACATGATGATGATGAACATGGTGATGATGATAAACATGATGATGATGAACATGATGATGATGAACATAAAATGATGGACATGATGATTATGAACATGATGATGATGATAAACATGTTGATGATGAACATGATGATGATGAACATAAAATAACGGACATGATGATGATGAACATGATGATGATGGACATGATGATAATCGACATGATGAAGGCGAACATGATGATGATAAACATGATGATGATGACGATGATGATGGATGATGATGGTGATGGTGATGATGATGATGAACAGGATGATAATGGACATGATGATGATGATGATGATGATGATGATGATGATGATGATGATGATGATGATGGTGATAATGATGAAGAACATGATGATGATGATGATGAACATGATGATAGACATGATGATGATGAACATGATGATGATGATAATGATAGTGTTTGTGATGAACATGATGATGGATATGATGATGATGATGATGATGATGATGATGATGATGATGATGATGATGATGGTGATGATGACGACGACGATGTACATGATGATGATGATGATGGTGATGATGATGATGATGCTCGTTAAAATCCCACAACAACTGGAAATAAGAACGATACCGCTAGCTTGGCAATAGACATGCAGGGGACAACTACACCATATAGGCATGTATCAAACAACTACACCATACAGGCATGCATCAAACAACTACACCATACAGGTATGTATCAAACAACTACACCATATAGACATGTATCAAACAACTACACCATACAGGCAGGTATCAAACAACTACACCATATAGACATGTATCAAACAACTACACCATACAGGCATGCATCAAACAACTACACCATATAGACATGTATCAAACAACTACACCATACAGGTATGTATCAAACAACTACACCATACAGGCATGCATCAAACAACTACACCATATAGACATGTATCAAACAACTACACCATACAGGCATGCATAAAACAACTACACCATACAGGCATGTATCAAACAACTACACCATACAGGTATGTATCAAACAACTACACCATACAGGCATGCATCAAACAACTACACCATACAGGTATGTATCAAACAACTACACCATACAGGCATGCATCAAACAACTACACCATACAGGTATGTATCAAACAACTACACCATATAGACATGTATCAAACAACTACACCATACAGGCAGGTATCAAACAACTACACCATACAGGCATGCATCAAACAACTACACCATACAGGTATGTATCAAACAACTACACCATACAGGTATGTATCAAACAACTACACCATACGGGTATGTATCAAACAACTACACCATACAGGTATGTATCAAACAACTACACCATACAGGTATGTATCAAACAACTACACCATACAGGTATGTATCAAACAACTACACCATACAGGTATGTATCAAACAACTACACCATACAGGTATGTATCAAACAACTACACCATACAGGTATGTATCAAACAATTACACCATACAGGTATGTATCAAACAACTACACCATACAGGTATGTATCAAACAACTACACCATACAGGCATGCATCAAACAACTACACCATACAGGTATGTATCAAACAACTACACCATACAGGTATGTATCAAACAACTACACCATACAGGTATGTATCAAACAACTACACCATACAGGTATGTATCAAACAACTACACCATACAGGTATGTATCAAACAACTACACGATACAGGTATGTATCAAACAACTACACGATACAGGTATGTATCAAACAACTACACCATACAGGTATGTATCAAATAACTACACCATACAGGTATGTATCAAATAACTACACCACACAGGTATGTATCAAATAACTACACCACACAGGTATGTATCAAATAACTACACCATACAGGTATGTATCAAATAACTACACCATACAGGTATGTATCAATAACTACACCATACAGGTATGTATCAAATAACTACACCATACAGGTATGTATCAAATAACTACACCATACAGGTATGTATCAAATAACTACACCATACAGGTATGTATCAAATAACTACACCATACAGGTATGTATCAAATAACTACACCATACAAGTATGTATCAAATAACTACACCACACAGGTATGTATCAAATAACTACACCATACAGGTATGTATCAAATAACTACACCATACAGGTATGTATCAAATAACTACACCACACAGGTATGTATCAAATAACTACACCATACAGGTATGTATCAAATAACTACACCATACAGGTATGTATCAAATAACTACACCATACAGGTATGTATCAAATAACTACACCATACAGGCATGTATCAAACAACTACACCATACAGGTATGTATCAAATAACTGCACCATACAGGTATGTATCAAACAACTACACCATACAGGTATGTATCAAATAACTACACCACACAGAATGCAGGAAGCAACTACACTGCACAGACATGCTAGAAACAATTAAACTAACAGACATGCAACTAACAACTATACCACACAGACATACGACTAATAACTAACTACACAGAAATGCTAAAAACAATTGCATTAACACAGGCATGAAGGAAACAACTAAACTACACAGACATGCAAGAAAATAGCCCCCCCCCCCCCCCCCCCCCCCCCAAAAAAAAAAAAAAAAAAAAAAAAAAAAAAAAAAACCGTAAACACAACATGCAACTAGGAAGATCGGCGAAAGGACAGAGGCCATCAGAAACATACAAACGTAACGTTCGAAAAAAATCTTTATCGGGGAACAAAACAACAAACATACTTAAAAAGAAAACTGATATGCAGCGGCGGACTAGTTCAGAAAATACTGGTTACCAAGAGGCAAAGTTACGTAAAGGACATTCACATTGTAAACATATTGTCAAATGTTAAATGTCCCCACTTCAACAGGGTCGCCGAGAGGGCCCACTTGCCACCAGCCAATCTGACACTATCGCGAGTCCGCCAAGGCTGACATTCCATAATCACAATTAAATAATCAACACGTGTCAACGAATACACAAAGCATAAGTTCCGGAATCGAAAATATTTCAAATAGAAAAATCAGCATAATGGTGGGTGGGTGGGTGGATGGATACGCAATTCAGTGCCAAACAAAAAATACGTTTGGACCAAACAAAAATGGATACCGGGAAGTGTGAAGTAGGCGTGTGTCACAGTTATGACTTAAAAGTTGTTAATTGGCTGGCTCGGCAAAACTTGGTGGAGTATTGATGCATGACAAAGCAGATGTGGTTGCGACCTTGTGGGAGCATGTGTACACCTCGGAGGAGCAAATGGATCACCATGGTCTGGCAAGAATGCGACAGCGAGGGGTGACGAGGGGATCTAGCCGACGATCAACGCTCAGAGGAAAGGCGAGACGGACATATAATCAGATTGCTACTGGTACTATTAGTGTTGGAACTCTTCGCTGGCTGCCGAGGATGGGGACGGAGCGCTTATGGGAATGCCCCGCATGCTGTGATGTCGGCTCCTAAATCAATCAATCAATCAATCAATCAATATGGTAGCAGATATGTTGTATTATATATACATTTAAATTGATTGCATAGGGGAAACAATTATATATAATTCCATGACAGATACGGGAAGTCGCTTAAGAAGATTAATCATTCCATGGCAATTAATCAGTTAAAAATAGGCTAATAACTTTTGATTACTTTGTGCTGCATAGGGCAGTCTATCAGAAGTGGGTTATTTACAAGCAGTTTACGAGGACAGGATCTGAAGAGCAATTATTGAAGTGCTTTATAGCAAGCAGATCCTGCCCAGCTTGGTATTAATTACGATGTGAAACAGCTATTATGCATCTTAAATTAGCGTTATTACTAGCGACGCTTTTACCATTGCATTTAATGATTATTCAAGTGATGTTTTGAATTGTTTTCGGTGACGCGTTCAGGACAGATGGGCTTTTGGATCCAAAGGGAAATGTGTCGTGGTGACGGCTGATGAAATTTCTTCTCTCTCTCTCTCTCTCTCTCTCTCTCTCTCTCTCTCTCTCTCTCTCTCTCTCTCTCTCTCTCTCTCTCTCTCTCTCTCTCTCTCTCTCTCTCTCTCAGACTCTCACCATGCTCACTATCTCTCGCTCTCTGTCGACATATAACATATTTAAAGAAAAATATGTCCACATTCTGCGATAAAATAAATTTAGAAACACCATCTTTTGTTTCGTTTCTTTTACATGACTTCACAATCAACCCAAACACTTTTCGCTAAGTGTGATTTTTCACGGTCAGTAGTTTGCAATTTCTGTCAGGTCTTAGTCAGATATGACTGAGCTACCGTATGACAGTAGACGGTACTACCTGCTTTCTGTCAGCGCCGAATGTTGGGCGGCGCTTACCAAACCCGACACCCCACATTGTGCCAACGGCTTCGGGCGGAAGAGCGCAATTGGGAGGGTACTAGCCTTATCCTGGTGCGAGGAAATGCAACCCAAAGACAAAATAAGTCATGGCAGGGCAGACCAGGCCCTAAGCCTTGGTTGGCAGCTGGTCTAGGATCGAAGCTCCGACAGGCGGACAGTTAGAGCATTGCTTTGCTGATCCGGCAGCTTCTGCAGCTTGTCTTGTTCCAGATGTATAGGTGTTAACTTTCCTCTGGAGTGAACTAGGCAGGCCGAGAGAGGGATCATGCTGCATGGGCAACACATGGTTTCTTTATTTTAGCCCAGGCTTTGTGCTATGGAGAGGCAATAACTCCATCCCTGGTCTTAACCGGTCTCGGAATCAAAGCGAGAGGCTACTGTTACGGGTTATAAGTCCTTGTCAGTTGGCGTAGACATGGGGCGCCACACGTTGCCTCTGACGGTGGGAGACACCTACAGGTGTCACTGATCAGCTACCGCCCGCCTCAAGCTGGGCAGCCCCCGGCCAATTGGGTGCTGATCCGCCACAGCCTGCCTGCTTCAATGGGTGCTTGGGGCTAGGACAAAATCTGAATCGCAGGCTGTAAAACCAATGCACTAGGCACTAATAAAAAGAATAATAGAAACCTCAAGCTACGGCTTGCAACCTGGAACGTGAGAACCAGGTGTCCAGGATTTTCCACTGACTTGACAAATATTGACGATGTGAGAAAAACGGCTGTGATTGATGCTGAACTCAATCGTCTTAACATTGATATTGCTGGCCTGCAGGAGACTCGCCTCGCTGAGGAAGGGTCACTCAGGGAAAACAATTACACCTTCTTTTTGGAAGGGAAGAGGGCAGGCAGAAAAAAGGCATCACGGTGTGGGCTTTACAGTGAAGAATTCGCTACTGGGAATGATTGTTATCCCAGCTGGAGGTAATGAAAGATTATTATCACTGCGCTTGGCAACCTCTTGTGGATTTGCCACCATTCTCACTGCATATGCACCGACACTCACTTCCTCTGATGATGTGAAAGATATGTTCTATGAGCAGTGTGGCATAACGCAACCAACATTATTCATTCACCAACAACTGCCGCAAAAAGAGGAAACAACATTAAAAGAAATTGACTTCACAACCACAAATGGAGACTAGGACTTAAAACTTAACATCGAAACTGGAACTGAACAAGTGACAAATGACGTGGATTCTTAGAAAGATTGCATCAGACAAAGCTCGGAACCCCATTGGTTGGGAGAGACATGTGACACCGTTTTCGCGCCAACGCCGGTATAAATTATGATAAGCAGCCCACTCTTGCAAAAACATGCCTGGCGAAAAGACGTCAGAAATTGTGTGACCAAAAATTCAATGGGCAAGGCAGAAGTCTGGATCCGAGGTACGTTTGTTAGTCCCGTGATTAAACTAAGAACCCGATGTATCAAGTATCAAGTAATGTAAACCCGTGTTTGTGATGTCAATTGAAATGTATTATTATTAATTAAAACCTCTGAAATGTAAAAATGCTCGACTGTAGATTCTAACGACGCAAAGCCATTCCCGGGCAAAATGACTCTCTAATATTCTCTTAGATAGAACTGCCATCTCTGATATTCTTAAAGATAATTATTAACTTTAAGAAGTGCATTCCACTACTACATTCTATTCTAAACAACTGTGAGAAGTGATGATTCTAAAGCAATCTTGTGCATTTCACCAGAAACATTGTAAAAGATGCTATCACTATCTACAGCTGAAATGACAGTTCGTGTACTAGAATAAGTGCCTTGTTCTAAAACAGACTTATCTATGCCTATTTACAATTTAGAAAGCTGAAAGAGAAATCAATCTTTCCTTTCTCCTTCATCTATTGAATTAATAGGGTTTGGCGGAATAAATATTTATATTTATGTCAAATTTAATTAGATAAGAGCACACATGAATTGCAACACATGAGAAAGTTGTGCTTCGCGGAACACCATCACGCGCAGTGAACTTAACTCATTACTCAACATAACTTAAAACACAACACCACTCCACACCACTCATCACCACACAACCCAACACTCAACATCACAACAACAACAGGTAATGGAAGAGAGTTATTAGACACAAGAAGAAGAAGTAGTTAATTGGGAAAACACAGAGAATTATTTATACACATTGTAAACACCATTTAGTGGAAGAAATGTTCTAAATGTATGTCATTTATTTACATGCATCTTGACATATTCTCACTCTTGTCAATGTCTTACTGTACACGTTCACTGACCCCGGTCAAATGAGAACTTACATACAGCAGGAACAAGTTGATACAAGGCGTACACCGTGTGATAAACTCTGACCACCCCAACTTAACCCAACACTAGCTTAGAGAGAAAAGGAGGGGAGGGGAACTAGTTCCTACTTCAGGAATTTAGATTTCTTCCGACCTACTTCTTATTATTGTATTGGTAGGAATGTATATATTTATGCGAATATTCATCAGTGATCTTGGTGGCTACATACCAACAACCACCCAACACATCAGCAAATTAACCACCTAAATCAGACCTGAGAGAGGGAAGCCGAGAGAAAGAGATGAACCACAAGTGAGATGGAGGATGACTTAGCTATGAGCAGAGCATGGGGAGGCCTTCAGAGGAGCTATACGGGAAGACCTGAAGTGGATCCATCAGTCAATGGACCCTGGCTTACCTAATCCTCCAGTCACCAGGTTACTTTTCTCATTGGTAGACTACACACCCAATTTAAGGAAAACTGACATTTAATGGTTGAGACATCACCATCATACTTAATATGTACAACATCAAAATGTTTACTATGTTTTCACACTTGTTGACATCTCATATATTGATGCTTGTTATTGATTGTCTGGGACAATGGTCCAACGTGCAACTGTTCTATTACTTTGTGTAAATCACAATAGAGATGTATGTACTGACCAGAAGGCTCAGGCCAGTCAATAAATGATTAACATGAATTGACCTTCTGTTAATTTGTCAGTTCCAACCTATCTGTGTCAACAACTTCTTTGTACATCATGTTGTCAGAATCTGATGTGATTGTTTATGTGTTTGATTGTTTAAAGATAAATTAACTCATAATGACTTACTGAATGGGGAAATAAAAAGACTCTAGATCTATCAACTGCTCAACATCCATGTTTTCTTCATCTAAATCAGGCTGAGAAACTTCTCCAGACTTTCCTCAGATTTGATAAACAATAAGGGGGCTCCAGAGCTAAAGAATCCTTGGAGTAGGGGCAGATTCCCAGTTAGTAAATTACCATTCTTACCAGGGGCCATAATCTATATCTCCTAGACAATACTTAATAGAACGAGGCCTGCAGATAACTCAAGGTTCATATTCTGGGGTTATTGAAGATAGAAGAGGATGGGGCTCTACTTCTTTTGTTAGAGATGGGGCATGCACTACAGTGATCTCCCACTCCCTTCAAAAATATATGACATATTGTGGGCTAAGTCCTGGATGGTTCCCATATATATTAACCTTTAAACAATTACATTAACACAGATATCTTTGGATTTTGAACATTGTCATTTTCTAGAATGTTTAACAGATACCATGTGGGGTATTGATTGACAGCCACATGATATGAATGACATTTATAGATAAATAAGAGTAGGTGACTGATTTTACTCCTGGAGAAGGGGGCCATGTTCCAATAGGCTTATACTTCAGAAAGAGGTGCTCCAGGTGAAATATATAGTGTGTATCTACTCTACCAACACTACTTCTCTTCCAGAGAAGGTGTTCTTTTCCTGTGAAGTCTGAACTTAACAGCATTTCATCAACCACCGGAAAATCTTATCCGTTGGGAAAACTCTGTCTAATTTCAGATTCTTTTCTTTACTAGGAATTAAATCTGGTTATTTCAGTGCCTGCTGCCTTTGGCTTTTCCAGCATTGACAGACAGACATAACATAGGGTGTTTCTAATATTGCACATGCTCTGTTGTATCTTTGCAGATCAGGGACTGACAGGCTTACGCGGATCAGACTAACTGCAATTATATTGTTAGGCAGAGCAAAGCAATAAATTATAGACATGACGGAAACTGCAAAGTTTAGAGCCCAATTAACAGAAACAGGTAGGGAATGCGGGTTAGATGGCCTTGAGCTAGCTAACTATGTTTCGGATGCATTCGACAAAAGAGAAAGACTGCAGGCTGAATTGACTCTCAAAGAAAAACAGTTTCAAGCAGAATTGGAGGAGAAAGAGAAACGACTACAGGCTGAAATGGAAGATAAGGAGAGAGAGCGTCAACACCAACTGGAGTTGAGGAGAATGGAGATTGAAGTGGAGATCCGGAGAATAGAGAAAGGGAGTGGTCCTACACCCTCAACCTCATCAGGATCGCCAGTGACAGAACCACCTCACGTCTCTCAACTTAATTCAGGAGCTATGTCATTTCCTCTGGACCCCTTTAATGAACAGACTGACCACATCGAAGGATTTTTATCACGCTTCGAGGCAATGGCTGTCAGCTGTGGGCTTGAAGAAAGTAGATGGGCGACGAAGTTGGCGCAGGTCTTAAGATCCACGGCGTATGAAGTGTTCTCAAGACTCACTAGAGAGGAACAACAGAACTACACAACACTCAAGACGGCACTCTTGAGCCGATTCGAAGTGGACGCCGAATCTTATAAACTCAGGTTCAAAACCGCAAGGAAGGAACCGGGTGAGAGCTACGCACAACTAGTGGACAGACTGAAGTCATACATACAAAGATGGACTTGCTTGGGAGGATTTGAGGAAAATTATGAAGGACTCCGTGAAATGATTATCATTGATCAGATCAGGGGGAAAATGCAGAACGAAATGAAGGCATTCTTAACCCAAAACGGGGCTGACCGCCTGGAAACTATAATCATCCTGGCAGAGAGATTTGAGAAATCTCAAAAGGAGATGGGAGGAAAGGGACGTTCGAACAACACCCCCTCTCAAAACAAAACTCCACAGCCAAAAGAGGGTGAAAACACTGTAGCCACCGGGAAAAAGGGGAAATCCCAGAAAAACACTCAAAATTCAGTCCAAACAGCGCCGAGGGAGGACAAACCATTCTGTACCCATTGCAAGATTAGAGGTCACACATTTCAGAGTTGCAGGAAGAAGCCACCTCCACACACAGCGGCATGTTTGGCCAACCGAAAAGAGAGAAAAGTGAGCACTGGTGAAACGTCCAAACAGACACCTCATCAAGACACATCATCTCGTATTCCGGTTGTGGAATCCATCTTACTAAATGGATTCCAAACGACCTGTTTATATGATACTGGATTATCATATGACTGTGTTGTTTCATCATCCTTAGTTCACCCTGAACAGGTGACAGAGGAAATAGTGGAATTACAGGGACCACTGAAGAGTTCAACAAATATGTCTCTTCCAGTGGCAAAAGTGAACATAGCCTCGCGGTATGTCACTGGGACGATCAAGGCAGCAATCTTGGACGATCCGATATATCCTGTAATCCTCGGCTGTAGATTTATCGTTCTAGGAGAACCTGTTAAACCTGTGGCGATGGCGACCATGACCACTCGATCACAGGCAACAAAAACTCCAGAAACAACTACGCCAATCCCTCGAACGGAGGAACTGAAGAGGGCACAAGAAGCCGACAGCACCTTGGAACCCTACTTCAGAAAACTGCCAAAATCACATTTACCTCTACGTAAAGGTGATCTGTTCATTAAGTCAGCACTTCTTTACAGAAAAGCAGGACGAGCTGGACAAGAGTTTAATCAACTTGTTGTACCAACTCAATACAGGACTCAGATCTTAGAGATGGGTCACAGTCTACCATTCAGTGGGCACATGGGTATCAACGCTACTACACAGCGGATTACCACTCACTACTTTTGGCCAGGGATGAATTCAGACATACAACGGTTTGTAAAATCATGCCCACAGTGTCAGAAAGTATCACCAAAACACCGGACACCACCGGCAATGTTGGGTGAATCGCCAATCACTGGAATTCCATTTGAGAAAGTGGCAGTAGACATAATCGGACCTCTCTCAGCAACGAAGAGGCGAAACCGATTCATATTAACGCTTGTGGACACAACAACCATGTGGGCCGAAGCAGTTCCTATGCCCAGCTGTGACTCCAAACACGTCGCTGATGCATTATTAGGAATATTCACACGTCTAGGATTCCCACAAAGGATCTTGACGGACAACGGTTCACAGTTTCGTGGTAAGCTCATGGAAGAGACCTTCAGACTTTTTCATGCACGCCATATCTTCAGTTCACCATATCACCCTCAGTCAAATGGACTTGTGGAAAAGTTGAACGGGACATTGATTAGTATCCTGCGCAAAATTGCCCAGGAGAAGACAGAGGATTGGGACTTGTATTTACCTGCAGCTTTATTTGCTTACAGGGAAGTACCCCATCACTCAACAGGTTTTGCTCCAGCCACACTGTTGTTTGGACGACCGATCAAAGGACCCCTTGAGGCGTTACTGCGAACATGGACTGATAATACTACAGATGATACAGTCGTGACGGCATCTACATATGTTGCCGAGTTGAAAAATCGTTTACAACACAGTTGGAAACAAGCGAATGTCAATCTACGTCAAGCCAGACGAAGAATTGCTCGTAACTTCAACCGCAAGGCAAAGGATAGAGAGTTAGAGGTAGGAGAGAAGGTGATGTTGCTGCTTCCAACCAGTCAGAATAAGCTGCAAATAGGATGGAGAGGACCTTATGTAGTGACGGAGAAGATCTCACGTACCAACTACAGAATTTCAGTCAAAGGCAAGATGAAAGTATTTCACATAAACCTCTTGAAGAAATATCATGAAAGACCCTCAACCACCGAACCTGCACATCTGATGGCCATGAGTGTGGCTACTGAAGTCGAAGAAGGATCAACAATGGGAGTCGATGCCAACTGCAAGCCAAAGAGACCTTTAAGAATGTGGAAATCAATCCCAACTTAACAAAGGATCAGCAAAAGCAGATTAAGGAACTTATGGCAAAATATGCAGAAGTACTTACTGATAAGCCAGGAAGAACTGATTTGGAGGAATTTGACATGAAGTTGAATGACACAGTGCCTGTGCGAGTCAAGACTTACCCAGTTCCTTATGCAAAGCAAAAGACTTTAGAGGAAGAAATACAACAGCTGCTCACCGCAGGAATAATCTCACCATCTGAATCACCTTACAGTGCTAGCGTCGTCTTATTGAGAAAGCCAAGTGGAGAACATAGATTGTGCATCGATTATCGACAGCTCAATGCTATAACTGAATTCCAAGCAGAACCTCTGCCTGATCAGAATAAAATCTTCACAGCACTCAACCGAGCTAAGTACTTTACTAGGATTGATCTCAGTAAGGGATATTACCAGATTCCTGTAAAACCGGAAGTTAGACCATGGTTAGCTTTCAGCACGCCTGGAGGACACTATGAGTTCAACGTTCTTCCATTCGGATTAAGTAATGCTCCCAGCGTCTTTACATGTATGATGAGAAAATTACTTGACCCACTACAGCATCCAGACATCAGTCACTTCATGGATGACATCCTGATCGCAACTGAAACATTTGAAGAGCATGTAGAAACCCTGCATCTTTTGTTCAGGCGCCTCAGAGAAACTGGATTGACGGCTAGACCAAAGAAGTGTCAGATAGGATTCCAAGAATTGGACTTTCTAGGTCATAAGATATCTCATGGACTGATAACTCCACAAGAGGGAAATGTGGACAAACTCCAGAGAGCACCTCGTCCAAAAACAAAGAAGGATGTAAGATCATTTGTATCCTTATGTGGATTCTATCAAAAATACATCAAGGACTTCAATACTCTGTCAGCACCTTTAACGGATCTTACCAAAAAGGGGAAACCAGAGAAAGTCACTTGGTCAGCTGACTGTGAGAGAGCTTTCACAGCATTAAAGCAGGCATTAACTGCTCATCCAGTCTTACATCTACCAGACCTCGACCAACCATTCGTGCTGCGCACCGATGCCAGTAACATAGGAATTGGGGCAACGCTGTTGCAGAGAAAGGGAGATGTACCATCAGAGCTATTCCCTGTAGCTTATGCTAGCAGGAAATTGAATGCAGCAGAGAGAAATTACAGTACTATCGAGAGAGAATGTCTTGCGCTCGTATGGAGTGTACAGAAATTTCTAGCATACCTATATGGCAGACACTTCACAGTGCAATGTGACCATCAACCACTCATGTTTCTCGCAGCATCTAAGACTCTGAATGCCCGACTTATGAGGTGGTCGCTGCTTCTTCAACCTTACTCGTTCCAGGTTGAGTATGTTCCTGGGAAAATGAATGTGGGAGCGGACTTCCTGAGTCGACACCCAGTGCCTGATGAACCAGGTCAATCAGATGCAGAAGAGAATACAAAGGAGGAAAAATGGGAACAGCTTGATAACTGAAAATGTTGGAAACATAGTTCCATACCATAGAACAATCTGGAGTGGGGCCATGTGGCATAACGCAACCAACATTATTCATTCACCAACAACTGCCGCAAAAAGAGGAAACAACATTAAAAGAAATTGACTTCACAACCACAAATGGAGACTAGGACTTAAAACTTAACATCGAAACTGGAACTGAACAAGTGACAAATGACGTGGAATCTTAGAAAGATTGCATCAGACAAAGCTCGGAACCCCATTGGTTGGGAGAGACATGTGACACTGCTTTCGCGCCAACGCCGGTATAAATTATGATAAGCAGCCCACTCTTGCAAAAACATGCCTGGCGAAAAGACGTCAGAAATTGTGTGACCAAAAATTCAATGGGCAAGGCAGAAGTCTGGATCCGAGGTACGTTTGTTAGTCCCGTGATTAAACTAAGAACCCGATGTATCAAGTATCAAGTAATGTAAACCCGTGTTTGTGATGTCAATTGAAATGTATTATTATTAATTAAAACCTCTGAAATGTAAAAATGCTCGACTGTAGATTCTAACGACGCAAAGCCATTCCCGGGCAAAATGACTCTCTAATATTCTCTTAGATAGAACTGCCATCTCTGATATTCTTAAAGATAATTATTAACTTTAAGAAGTGCATTCCACTACTACATTCTATTCTAAACAACTGTGAGAAGTGATGATTCTAAAGCAATCTTGTGCATTTCACCAGAAACATTGTAAAAGATGCTATCACTATCTACAGCTGAAATGACAGTTCGTGTACTAGAATAAGTGCCTTGTTCTAAAACAGACTTATCTATGCCTATTTACAATTTAGAAAGCTGAAAGAGAAATCAATCTTTCCTTTCTCCTTCATCTATTGAATTAATAGGGTTTGGCGGAATAAATATTTATATTTATGTCAAATTTAATTAGATAAGGGCACACATGAATTGCAACACATGAGAAAGTTGTGCTTCGCGGAACACCATCACGCGCAGTGAACTTAACTCATTACTCAACATAACTTAAAATACAACACCACTCCACACCACTCATCACCACACAACCCAACACTCAACATCACAACAACAACAGGTAATGGAAGAGAGTTATTAGACACAAGAAGAAGAAGTAGTTAATTGGGAAAACACAGAGAATTATTTATACACATTGTAAACACCATTTAGTGGAAGAAATGTTCTAAATGTGTGTCATTTATTTACATGCATCTTGACATATTCTCACTCTTGTCAATGTCTTACTGTACACGTTCACTGACCCCTGTCAAATGAGAACTTACATACAGCAGGAACAAGTTGATACAAGGCGTACACCGTGTGATAAACTCTGACCACCTCAACTTAACCCAACACTAGCTTAGAGAGAAAAGGAGGGGAGGGGAACTAGTTCCTACTTCAGGAATTTAGATTTCTTCCGACCTACTTCTTATTATTGTATTGGTAGGAATGTATATATTTATGCGAATATTCATCAGTGATCTTGGTGGCTACATACCAACAACCACCCAACACATCAGCAAATTAACCACCTAAATCAGACCTGAGAGAGGGAAGCCGAGAGAAAGAGATGAACCACAAGTGAGATGGAGGATGACTTAGCTATGAGCAGAGCATGGGGAGGCCTTCAGAGGAGCTATACGGGCAGACCTGAAGTGGATCCATCAGTCAATGGACCCTGGCTTACCTAATCCTCCAGTCACCAGGTTACTTTTCTCATTGGTAGACTACACACCCAATTTAAGGAAAACTGACATTTAATGGTTGAGACATCACCATCATACTTAATATGTACAACATCAAAATGTTTACTATGTTTTCACACTTGTTGACATCTCATATATTGATGCTTGTTATTGATTGTCTGGGACAATGGTCCAACGTGCAACTGTTCTATTACTTTGTGTAAATCACAATAGAGATGTATGTACTGACCAGAAGGCTCAGGCCAGTCAATAAATGATTAACATGAATTGACCTTCTGTTAATTTGTCAGTTCCAACCTATCTGTGTCAACAACTTCTTTGTACATCATGTTGTCAGAATCTGATGTGATTGTTTATGTGTTTGATTGTTTAAAGATAAATTAACTCATAATGACTTACTGAATGGGGAAATAAAAAGACTCTAGATCTATCAACTGCTCAACATCCATGTTTTCTTCATCTAAATCAGGCTGAGAAACCTCTCCAGACTTTCCTCAGATTTGATAAACAATAAGGGGGCTCCAGAGCTAAAGAATCCTTGGAGAAGGGGCAGATTCCCAGTTAGTAAATTACCATTCTTACCAGGGGCCATAATCTATATCTCCTAGACAATACTTAATAGAACGAGGCCTGCAGATAACTCAAGGTTCATATTCTGGGGTTATTGAAGATAGAAGAGGATGGGGCTCTACTTCTTTTGTTAGAGATGGGGCATGCACTACAGTGATCTCCCACTCCCTTCAAAAATATATGACAAGCAGCTAGACTCTGCGATCAAGGCAGTTCCAAAATCCGACTACATTTATATGCTCGGTGATTTCAATGCTCGTGTGGGCAAGGACTCGAGTTCATGGCCAGTGTGCCTTGGAAAATACAACATGGGTCGCATGAATGATAATGGGCAAAGGCTGCTGGAGCATTGCACTAAAAATGACCTATGTATTACAAACTCCTTTTTTAAAACAAAAGAGATGCATAAGGTCACATGGAAACATCCAAGATCCGGTCATTGGCATCAGATGGACTTCATTATCACACGGAGACAACATCTGAACCATACATCATTAACTCGAAGTTACCACAGTGCTGACTGTGATACAGATCATTCTTTGGTTGTTGCAGGGGTTAGACTGAGACCAAAGAGAATCTACACAGCTAAACACAAGTCTAGCCCCAGGATTAATATTATTAACACTCACGATCCTGGAAAGTGCTTTGAATTTCAACAGCAACTTGAGGACGCTTTCAATGATACATCAGAAAATTGTATAGTAAATGATAAATGGAGTAAACTTAAGGAAACTATTTATAAAACAGCGGTAGGGGTTTACGGCACTGTGGATCATAAGAGGCAGGACTGGTTTGCGGCAAACAGCCAGATACTGCAGCCCTTGATTGATAAAAAGAAGATAGCTCTCTTAAGAAACAAGGAAAGACCAACGCGTAACACTCTGAGTGAGCTGAAGCAAGCGAGGAAGGATGTACAAAAGGCTGCCAGGCAGTGTGCGAATGACTATTGGATCAAGTTATGTGAGTCCATTCAAATCGCAAGTGATAAGGGAAACATCAGAAGCATGTATGAAGGGATAAAGAAAGCCTGTGGTCCAATGATCAAAAGAAGTGCACCGCCGAAAACCTTGACTGGAGAAATCATCACTGATAAGAAACAGCAGATGGATAGATGGGTCGAGCACTATTTAGAGCTTTACTCAAGTGAGACCAAGCTGGCGGATGATGCCCTCAACGCCATAGAGGCCCTGCCAACTCTTGACCACCTGGACACACTTCCCACTATAACAGAAGTTAAGTGTGCTATAAATGAGCTTGCATCTGGCAAGGCTCCAGGTAAGGATGGGATTCCAATAGAGGTTATCAGGAGTGGGCAAGACACCCTCGCTCTGCAGATCCACCAGCTAATAGAGCTATGCTGGCGAGAAGGACAAGTCCCACAGGATTTCAAAGATTCAAACATCATAACGCTGTACAAGAACAAGGGAGATCGGAGCGACTGCAACAACTATAGGGGTATCTCACTTCTGTGTATTGTTGGGAAAGTATTTGCCTGAATTGTCCTGCGCAGACTTCAAGTCCTGGGAGATCAAGTCTACCCCGAATCACAGTGCGGCTTCCGTCAGAACCGGTCTACCATTGATATGATATTCTCATTGCAACAGATGCAAGAAAAATGCCGGGAACAAAATCAGCCACTGTTTATTGCCTTCATCGACCTCACAAAGGCATTCGATTTGGTCGGTCGTGAGGGTCTGTTCAAAGAACTAAAGAAGATTGGCTGTCCACCAACTCTTCTGTCCATTGTGGAATCGTTCCACACAGGCATGAAGGGTATAATCAAGTTTGATGGCTCAACTTCAGAAGAGTTTGAAATCAAGAGTGGAGTTAAGCAAGGTTGTGTACTAGCCCCCACCCTCTTTGGGATATACTTTTTCACTTCTACTGAAATATGCCTTTCGTGATCAGGATGACGGTATATACATTCACTCACGCTCAGATGGTGGCCTCTACAATGCTCAGAGATTGAAGGCCAAGACCAAAATTAGCAGGGTACTAATCAGAGAGTTGTTTTTTACGGATGATGCTACGATTACGACCCACTCTGAGGAAGAATTACAACATCTACTATCTGCATTCTCCAATGCTTGTTCTGAATTTGGTTTAACAATTAACAAAAAGAAGACACAGATTATGTCACAAGGTGCACATGGTGTACCATCAATCTTTATTGACGACGCCGAACTGGAGATAGTAGACCATTTTACATATCTTGGATCAGAGGTAAATAGCAAATTATCCCTCGATCAGGAAATCAACATCAGGATTGGCAAGGCAGCAACAACAATGAACATGTTAGCAAAAAGAGTCTGGGAGAACAGGAAGCTTACTGCCAAAACAAAAGTCCTCGTCTACCAAGCCTGTGTCCTTAGTACTCTTCTTTATGGCAGTGAAACCTGGACAACTTACTCACGCCAAGAGAAACGTTTAAACAGCTTTCATATGCGGTGTCTGCGAAGAATACTTGGTATTAAGTGGCAAGACAAAATCACAAATGCTGAAGTATTGGAAAGATCAGGTTGTGTGACGGTGTATTCCTTGCTCAGTCTTCGTAGACTTAGATGGATAGGACACGTTAGGAGGATGGATGATGGTAGAATACCAAAGGACATCTTTTTTGGTGAATTACAGACGGGTAGGAGATCTCAGGGTCGGCCTCTACTACGATACAAAGATGTGTGTAAGCGGGACATGATTGATACAGGCATTGATAATGCACAATGGGAGCACGTCGCCGCTGAACGTGTTGCATGGAGGGCAACTATCAGAAATGGAATAAAGACAAAGGAGAAAATGATTGCAGATAAAGCACACACAGAGCGTGAGAGACGTAAGATGGTGCAAAATGGTGGAAATGACCATGTTTTCACATGCACCTACTGTGGGCAAACATTTGCAGCAAGAATTGGCCTTACCAGCCACACTCGCCACCGCCATGGATCGTAGTTATTATCATATGACAGTTATTAAGCCTTTTTGAAGCACAATGTACCAAACTATCGTCTGTCAAGACGGAAAGGTGCCAATGAATGAGTTTGCAATATGCCGTCTCCGTGGCTAAAGGCTTGAGAACGCGGTTCGTGAGCCGGGTACCAGGAGTTCGAAGCTCAGCTGCGACTGATTTGTGCAGCAGACCGTGTCGCGTTGTGTTATTACGTGTTGGTATGGGAGCAGGTCGTTCAGTAAGCGATGGCAAACTACTGAATGTAACACTTGCCTAGTACATCAATAGCAGCTGAAAAATGCTGGTGTTGACTGCAACGTCCCGTAAGGGATACGCAACAAAAAAAAAGTTTGCAATATTTATATATATATATATATATATATATATATATATATATATATATATATATATATATATATATATATATATATATATATATATATATATATATATATATATAACTTGCCAAGAGATGGCAGAAATGTTGGTGTTGACTGTGATGTACTATAACGGATATGCAAACAAAAGGGTCAAGGACGAGAAGCTCACATTTTAGCCCAACAGACTGGTGTAGTGGTTAAACCGCTACCTCGACATATGTACACCGGATGTTTAAGAACGAGCGCTCTTTTCCATTTGGCCATGCTGACCACATTCACTTCACATGACGTTACAATAAAGTGAATATATCGTCATATACAGGGTGTATTTTTAATGACTGTGCTGTGTTTGAAAATATTACCGGTCCAAGTTTTATATTTACCTATTATGTTGCATGAACTTTTCAGTTGGTAAATACACAACTTGGACCGGCAATATTTTCAAACACAGCAGTCATTGAAACTACACACTATATGACGATATACTCACTTTGTAGTAATGTCAGATGAAATGAATGTGGTCAGCATGGCCAAATGGATAAGAGCGCTCGTTCTTAAACATCCGGTGTGCTGATGCCGAGGTAGCGGTTGAACCACTACACCGGTCTGTTGGACTAAAATGTTGACTTCTCGTCCTTGACCATCTTTTTTTTTTTGGCATATCCTTTATAGGACATCGCAGTCAACACCAACATTTCTGCCGCTCTCTTGGCAAGTTTACGTTCAGTAGTTTGCCATTGCTTTCCGAACGACAGGCACCGATTCCAACGCGAAACCAACACAACGCTGTCTGCTGTCAAATCGCGCGCAGATGTGTTTCGAACGCGGGTATACGGGATTACTAATCGTCCTTGACTTTGGGACGTAAATTACGAGTACCACCGAAGTCGGAGTGGGTTCACCTGATGGCGTGGGATACTGGTAATAGGGAAAGCTAATCCGAACGCAAAAACAGACACAGTGCACTAGAAATAGTAGCATATGTATGGACTACTCTTGAGTTCATAACAAGCAAATAAAAAAACAAACAAACAAACAATAATACGAGTAATAATTAAAATAATAAACAATTAAAGTTAATAGTTCCAAATGGCTGTTATATCAACCGGGGGCCCAGAGTTGAGATGAGCGCCCAACCTTGCAAAATAGCACAATACCATCAGCTTGTGCATTTATCACCTTTGGCAGAAAAGTCAAACTCTCGGCTTTCACGTGGTGAAACTGTTTTACCTAAAATGAGAAGAGGCGACGGCGAGTCTCTGGCGCCATAAAACCGGACTGCTCTAGATATGTATTACGTACATACATGCGCGAACATGTGCGTAAATACACATATATCAAAACTAAAGTAAGACAACGGTCTACACTAGTAAAGGAAAGGTGCTGAATTGGAAGGCAACCAGACAGGAGCACATCACATAAATCAGTTAAAGATACATTTTAAGCGAAAGAAAGAAGAATATGAAGTGAATAAATAAATTATATAAGCAAATTTGACTGAAATATATAACACACAAAGCCACTGTAGGGATTCATTAGTACAGAATCAAACCACAAATCAGAGACTATATACGTGACATATTTCATTCTCTCTCCCCCCCCACCCCCGAAAAAAATTCAACTATTCACTTCATTTGATAATTCTGCAATACGCACCTGACGAGATGCAGCGAAGTATGTCAGACGATAAGTCGTACAATCTATTGTTTGCGGCCATTGTGTTTAAATTCACTAAGGGAATGCATTGTTTTGAGCATTAAGTGTGTCCGTCGAAATATAGATATTTGCTTTCGTATATTTTAACATTAATGGGGGGAAATTGGAGGTGGTGGAAAATTTTGAATATCTTGGGTCATTGATTACCAATAACGGTGACACAATGAAAGAAATTAAACGGCGACTATCCATTGCTCTTCAAAGACTAAAACAGATGAATAAATTATGGAGTGGGACAGACATAACTACAAAAATTAGATTTTTAAGAGCATGCATCTTTCCCATTGCAACATACGCCTGTGAGACATGGACACTTACTAAACAAGCTGAACAGCGCATAAATGCCTCTGAATATAAATGTTATAGACGAGTTCTAAGAATATCTTGGGTAAAGACAAGAACAAATGCATCCATACTTCAAGAGTTGAATATTGAGGAGGGATGGCTATTAAAGACGATAAAACAAAGAAAATTGAAGTATTTTGGTCACTTGAAACGTCACGAAAGTTTGGAGAGAACAATAATGGAAGGCTATATGCCTGGGAAGAGAGGAAGAGGAAGGCCAAAGAGAAGATGGGTGCAGGATGTGGCGGATGATCTCCAGATGGGTGTATCAGACGCGTGACATCTTGCTTGTGATCGAGAAGTTTTCCGGAAGGTTGTTATGGGAGCGAGGCTCTGCAAAGGACATGCTACTGAATGAATGAATGAATATTTTAACACATTTATTGTCATACATTGATCAGCCGAGCGTCCTTTTCTCGGCTGAAGTATTTTGAAACCACCAACACAATTATCTAAGAAATCAAGCTGGATCAGGTACATACAAGCCTACAGAATGTGATGGTCCCAACACACCACAGACCCATGGTTGGTACAGTCAGGCCTACAGAATGTGATGGTCCCAACACACCACAGACCCATGCCAGGTACATACAAGCCTACAGAATGTGATGGTCCCAACACACCACAGACCCATGCCAGGTACATTCAGGCCTACAGAATGTGATGGTCCCAACACACCACAGACCCATGCCAGGTACATACAAGCCTACAGAATGTGATGGTCCCAACACACCACAGACCCATGCCAGGTACATACAAGCCTACAGAATGTGATGGTCCCAACACACCACAGACCCATGGTTGGTACAGTCAGGCCTACAGAATGTGATGGTCCCAACACACCACAGACCCATGCCAGGTACATACAAGCCTACAGAATGTGATGGTCCCAACACACCACAGACCCATGCCAGGTACATACAAGCCTACAGAATGTGATGGTCCCAACACACCACAGACCCATGGTCAGTACATTCAGGCCTACAGAAAGTGATGGTCCTAACACACCGCAGACCAATGCCAGGTACATTCAGGCCTACAGAATGTGATGGTCTCAACACACCACAGACCCATAACAGGTACATTCAAGCCTATAGAATGTGATGGTCCCAACACACCACATACCCATGGTCAGTACATTCAGGCCTACAGAATGTGATGGTCCCAACACACCATAGTCCCATGCTGGTACATTCAGGCCTACATAATGTGATGGTTCCAACATTCCACAGACCCATGGATGGTACATTCAGGCCTACAGAATGTGATGGTCCCAACACACCACAGACCCATGCCAGGTACATTCAGGCCTACAGAATGTGATGGTCCCAACACACCACAGACCCATAACAGGTACATTCAAGCCTATAGAATGTGATGGTCCCAACATTCCACAGACCTATGCCACGAGTGCTGACTTTTTATACGTGAATAATCATCAAACTGTGAACAACGGTGTTTTATTGACAAGTATCACGCTTAAGCTATTTACAGCTTATCTACGAGACAAAGATTTTGTTTCAGTAGTGAAATACCATGAAAGTGGATCTTGCCCCGTATAGTATTACCATATGAAATATTTGCTTTGCATTTAAAATATATTTATATATATTTATATATACAAATAATACCAGGTGATTTCAATGCAAAAGTAGGAAAAGGACAAATGGCGGATGTAGTGGGGAATTATGGTTTAGGTACAAAAAATGAACGAGGAGAACAACTAATAGACTGGGCAAATATCAATGTTATGATAATTGGAAACATCTGGTTTAAACATCATAAAAGACGACTTTACACATGGAAAAGCCCTGATAAGAAAATACTCAACCAAATTGACTATATACTTATTAATAAAAGGTTTCGAAATGCGATGATTAATGTAAAGACAATGCCGGGTGCTGACTGTAATAGTGATCATGTACCACTGTGTGGAATAATAAAAGTAAGACTGAAGAGAAGAAAAAAAGTGGTTATGAACATGAGACTTAAAGGTAGATAAATAATTTCAAGACCAATACAGAGTGATTGTGAAAAATAGGGATAATGCAATAGCTAAAATAAGAATATAAACGAACAATGGGAAATGCTAGGGGACTCCATTCATCAAAGGAGCACATAAATATTACTGGAGAGAAGCCAAAAGGCTAAGAAAAAATGGATGACTGAAGAAATATTAAAGTTGATGGCCAAAAGAAAACAGAGTAAAAATGATAAACATGAATATAATGAGATAAATAACGAAATAAGAAATAAGTGTATGAAGACGAAAGAAAGTTGGTTAAATGAACAGTGCGAGAAAATTGAATTAAATTATATTAAAGATACAAACAATATGCACAAACAAATCTGTGAGCTCACAGGAAGAAAAATAAGAATAAATACTGGATGTTTAAAATCAAAAACAGGAAAGATATTATTGGAAGGAGATGCTATAATAAAGAGGTGGAATGAGTATATAAGAGACTTATATGATGGAGAAAGGGCAGAATTAACAGAAGAAAGTAACTTAGTAGGTCCACCGATTCTAAAAGAGGAAGTCGATGACGCTATCAAGCATATGAAGAAAGGAAAAACAGCTGGACCAGATGGAATCACAATAGAAGAATTAGAAGTAATGGGATAATTTGGAGTAGATGTATTAACCAAAATGTTGAATGATACGAGGGTAAGTTGATAAGTAAGTCACAAATGGTTGTAGAAAAATAACTAAATATGATAACAACTTGAAACCAGTTTATTTGTAAACATACATTGTATCTTTATTTTTCAACATAATTTCCACCAACATTAATGTACTTATCCCATAGTTTTATCAGTTCTCCCAAACCGACTATGTAAATCTGCTTGCAATGGTTTCATTTACCTGCCATTCTACAGAACTGTGTGACTTACTTATTGACTCGCCTTCGTAACTTCTCTACCCAACTATGCACCGCTTTACGGGAAATCATTTCGCGAATGACGCCGACGTTGAATGTGAAGTGAAAACGTGGTTTAGATAACAGAGCGCGCAGTTCTACGTAGTTGGTTTATGTCTTTGGTCATGTGATGAGAAGAGAGGCATTGGAGAACATCGTGACAACTGGAAAGATCGAGGGGAAGAGAGGTAGAGGCAGACCAAGGGAAATTATGCTGGATGTATTGCGACGGTGGCATGGAGGAATATCAACGGTAGAGTTGATCCAGAAAACCAGAGAGAGAGCGAGAGAGAGAGAGAGAGAGAGAGCGAGAGAGAGAGAGAGAGAGAGAGAGATCTGTGGGGAGTCATGATCGCCTACGCCAGTCGGCATGACACTTGATGATGTTTTAATATTGCTTATGTTTTTTCTTTAATATTTAGGGAACGTAGTATCACAATGTAATATACAAGTAAATGGGAATATTCTTCAACAAGTGAATAGGTACAATTATCTCGGAACAGTAATAACATCTGATGCCTTGAAGAGATTAGAACAAGAATTGCCATGGCGAAAGTAGCCTTTAGCAAGATGAAAAACATTCTGACCAATAAAAAGATGTCAACTGAAACGAGAAAAAGAGTGTTGAGGGGATACATAGAGCCTGTTCTTTTGTATGGATGTGAAACTTGGACAATGAGCAGTCAAGCTGAAAAACATCTGATGGCTGCAGAAATGTGGTTTCTGAGGAAAATGCAAAGAATACCATGGACAGACAGAAAAACCAATGACCAAGTACTACAGGAGACAAATGAAAATCGTAAATTGATTAGAGAAATTAGACGTAGACAGTTAAAATTTTTTGAACATTTTATGAGAAGAAATGGATTGGAGAACTTAGTGACAACCGGCAAGATCGAAGGGAACAGACCAAGAGGAAGACCGAGAGGAAAATACCTGGATGGCTTGGACACAAGGCATGGACGAGACAAATCAAATCAAATCAAATCAAATCAACTTTATAACACTGAGCTGATCCACGACGTTGGTGATCGAGTGAAATGGCGAGTCATGACCGCCCACGCTTTCCGGCATGGCACATGATTGATTGGTTGATTGATGAAAGGGAATAGAGGGCTCAAACCCCCAATACACACGTGTCTAATTTGGACGCCAGTTCTAAAACCAAAATACCATCTTAGTTCATTGATAACACACTGGTCAAACGATCTGGACACTTTACACCAGGATACATTACAAACATTTCCAAATCTTACAGACGTAGTTGTCGGTGATGATTAACCGACCCTGTAGCTTAGGGTAAAGTGAGATGCGCAGTTTAATAATTTCCATCATATCCAGTCGAGGGTCCGAAATCAACTGCCGACGATTTGGAAGTAGAACTTTGATTTCGTTGGTATGAGGCGACGGCCGTTCAGAAAACAATTTAAAACAAAACTACAGAACTAACATTGCCTATTTCATCCCAAACAGTCATTAAATGCTGGGCTGGATTGCAGCGTCCTATGAAGAACATACAACTAACTTTTCAACAGGGATAAGTAATGTTGGGGATAATGAGAACAGTCGGGTTCACTCAACTCAGCTCATTACATTTGCACCTTCCCGTGATAGAGGATAGGAAGCACACCGGGGTGGTCAACGCAGCTCTGAAGATCGAGCATCCACAGGGATAAGTCGACGTCTCTGGGGTCCTTTTTGCCTTCATCTATTTCAACAGCCTCGTGTGTTCATCAACATTATGCAGCATGCCCTTTGCAGATAGTGGCTATCATTACGGCGGGTTGAATGTTTTATCAATCCATTGCCATTTCTCCTGTCTCATGCACCCTCATGCTAAATCATATCTGCACTGTCCTGTGTTCATCTTGTGTTGTCTCTTCTTCCAGTAACCATGGCTACCATCACTGTTTATCCCAAGCCACTATGACTTTTAACTGATTCAGTGAAGAAGGATAATATATCGCCATATGTGACCTTCCATTTGGACAGAAGGACGAACAATCGCCATATCAGGGTCATCGCGTTATACCTATTTTGTTCTGTGGCAACTTACGCAATTTCAATGATTATTTATTGGAAGTTTACATTATAATACTTGTTAATTTGAATGTGTACCGTGTCTGTTCCAAATCTACTTTTTTGTCTGGCACTGATTTAGTTAAAATACTTTGGCCATTTAAAAAAGAGACATTTCCTGTCTAAAATGTGTGATTTAATACTGCGGGGTGGTGGTTGACAGTGAGTGGGGTGTGTATAGAATGCGTACAAAAAGAAACTAACATTATATGTGGATAGACAACACCAAGAGATGGGCTAGAAGAAGTTTGTATGAATGCACCAAAACAGAGGATGTCCAAACATCTGCCAGTATCCTTTGTTTTGATCCTGCCCGAGGTTTGACCTCGATCTCGTCCAGTAATCTGTTTGTTCTTTTGTCCCCAGTGTAGTAATACTTTCCATGTTCTCTTCTTCTGTCATGATATTCTTCTTACTTGTCAAAATAACTACATTTTGAAAGCTTCAGTTTTACCCTCCCATGGTTTATTCATTGTCTATGTTTTTGTGCCATAACATAACGGGCAGTAAATGTAAGGCCCGATCACTGTTAGAATGAATTCGGAACTTAGTTGTTTAGATGTGAGAAGCTATTTCATATTGTTCAATGGTACTTTGACTGCTCCAGTTCCCTCACTTATTTCTAGCTAGCACTCGTCATCGTTTATCAATTGTCCCAGGTACGATGAGGGATTTCCAGTAGATTTGATCCACTAAAGGAATAATTATGTCACAAACAATAAGCAGCCGTCAGAGTAGCCGATACAACATCCAAATGGTTTGAGATGCAAATAGGAGTAAGACAGGGCTGCATTCTCCCTCATACCCGTTCAACATGTACGCAGAAAATGTAACGAAAATCGTGAAAACTGATGAATTCAATGTACATTTTCATCCGTTAATAACTGGTGAAAATCCAGCTCCAGAACTGAGACATGCAAATGACACTGTTCTTCTGCCAAATAACACTAAGAAAGTAGAAGGGTTATCCCTGTCTATCAAAAGACATAGCGAAGATCAGAATCTGTCTCTGAACATCAAATAACCAAAAAAAAAAAAAAAAATGTCCACGGACAAAACTACACATCAGTCATTCATCACAATCAACAATGAAGTTAGTGGAGGTGTCACAAACTGTCAGTGTCAGATACATCCGCGTCAAACACACGATCACTGCGCCTTCAGGCTTGCGGGGCTAGCCACTGCATTACCGAGGCTGGCCTCTGATGATAGTAGTATGCCCAAGTTCCAAGTGAACAATTTAATAGCTCACAACACATGTATCACGTGACTTCCTTGCTTATCTTATATATAAATTAGGATGTGTGTATGTATTTATGTATCTCCGTATGTCCTTTATACGCTCGCGAACGGCCCATCCGATTGAGATGAAATTTTCTACACGCCTTCCTTTCATTCCAGAGATGCCAACTGTCGTAGTTTTTTTTTCTTCTTCCTCCTCCTCCCTCCTCCCTCCTCCCCCTCCCAAAATACGTACGTCCAGGAAATGGTCTTCTACATAGACACTTCTCTCTGAGGTCCGCGATAACATATTAACCTGGTGGGATGGCAATCAATCATCCTACTACCTCCTCCCTCCTCCCTCTTCCTCCTCCCTCTTCCTCCTCCCTCTTCCTCCCTCCGCCTCCTCCCTCCTCCCACTCTCTACTCCTCCTTCCTCCTCCCTCCTCCTTCTCCTCCCTCCTTCTCCCTCTTCCTCCTCCCTCTTCCTCCCTCTTCCTGCTCCCTCCGCCTCCTCCCTCCGCCTACTCTCTCCTCCTCCTCCCTCCTCCTCCCTCTCCCTCCTCTCTCCTCCTCCCTCCTTCTCCCTCTTCCTCCTCCTCCCCCTCCTCCTCCACCCTACTCCTCCCTCCTCTTCCTAATCCCTCCTCCTCCCTCCTATTCCTCCTGTCTCCTCCTCCCTCCTTCTCCCTCCTCCTTCTACCTCTTCCTCCCTCCTCCTTCTCCCTCCACCTCCTCCCTCCTCCTCTCTCCTCCTCCTCCCTCCTCCCTCTCCCTCCTCCCTTCTCATCCTCCCCCACCTACGTTCTCCTCCTCCCTCCTCCCTCCTCCTCCTTCTCCCTCCTCCTCCCCCTCCCTCCTCCCCCTCCTCCTCCTCCTTCACCCTCCTCCCTCCTCCTCCTCCTCCTTCACCATCCTCCCTCCTCGTCCTCCCTCCTCCTCATCCTCCCTCCTCCCTCCTCATCCCTCTTCCTCCTCCTCCTCCCTCCTCCCTCCTCCTTCTCCCCTTTCCCCCCTCTTTCTCTTAATCCCTCCTCCTCCCTTCTCCTCCCTCCTATTCATCCCTACTCCTCCTCCTCCCTCCTCCTCCTCTCTCCGCCTATCTCTTCCTCCCTCCTCCTCCCTCCTCTCTCTTCCTCCTCCCTCCTCTCTCTTCCTCCTCCCTCCTCCTCCCTCTTCCTCCTCCTCCTCCCTCCTCCTTCCTCCTGCTCCCTCCTCCTCCTCCCTTCTCCTCCCTTCTCCTCCTCCCCCTCCTACCCCTCTCTCCTCCCCCTCATCCGTCTTCCTCCTCCTCCTTCTTCCTCCCTCCTCCTCCCCTCCTCCCCCTCCTCCTCCCTCTCCTCCTTATCCTCCTCCTCCATTCTCCTCCTCCTCCTCCTCCTCTCTCTACCTCCTCCTCCTCCTCCTTCACATTCCTCCTCCTCCCTCTCCTCCTCATCCCTCCTCCCTCCTCCTCCTCCTCCCTCTACCTCCTCCCTCCTCCTCCCTTCACATTCCTCCTCCTCCCTCTTCCTCCTCCTCCCTCTCATCCTCTTCCTCCTTCTCCTCCCTCCTCCTTCTCCCTCTTCCTCCTCCCTCTTCCTCCCTCCGCCTCTCCCTCCTCCCGCTCTCTACTCCTCCCTCCTCCTTCTCCTCCCTCTTCCTCCTCCCTCTTCCTCCCTCTTCCTGCTCCCTCCGCTCCTCCCTCCGCCTACTCTCTCCTCCTCCTCCCTCCTCCTCCCTCTCCCTCCTCCTCCTCCCTCTCCTCCTCCTCCTCCTCCTGCGATCTCCTCCTCCCTCCTTCTCCCTCTTCCTCCTCCCTCCTCCTCCCCCTCCTCCTCCACCCTACTCCTCCCTCCTCTTCCTAATCCCTCCTCCTCCCTCCTATTCCTCCTGTCTCCTCCTCCTCCTCCTCCCTCCTCTCCCTCCTCCACCTCCCTCTTCCTCCTCCCTCCTCCATTTACCCAAGACAGACAGACATACAGATAGTCGGGAACGGGATCTTATATGACTACTTATATGATTTAAATGAGATGCTCTCCACCATGGGCTGGGCGGGTCAGACAGACAGACAGACAGACAGACAGATAGATAGACAGACAGACAGACAGACAGTCGGGAACCGGAGCTTATATGACTACTTATATGAATTAAATGAGATGCTCCCCACCAGAGTCTGGGCGAAGCCGGGCCGTGTCAGCTAGTCTTATATATAAATTAGGATGTGCGTATCTCTGTATGTATGTATGTATGTATGTATGTATGTATGTATGTATGTATGTCCTTTATACGCTCGCGAACGGCCCATCCGATTGAGATGAAATTTTCTACACGCCTTCCTTTCATTCCAGAGATGCCAACTGTCGTAGTTTTTTTTTCTTCTTCCTCCTCCTCCCTCCTCCCTCCTCCCCCTCCCAAAATACGTACGTCCAGGAAATGGTCTTCTACATAGACACTTCTCTCTGAGGTCCGCGATAACATATTAACCTGGTGGGATGGCAATCAATCATCCTACTACCTCCTCCCTCCTCCTCCCTTCTCCCTCTTCCTCCTCCCTCTTCCTCCCTCCGCCTCCTCCCTCCTCCCACTCTCTACTCCTCCTTCCTCCCCCTCCCAAAATACGTACGTCCAGGAAATGGTCTTCTACATAGACACTTCTCTCTGAGGTCCGCGATAACATATTAACCTGGTGGGATGGCAATCAATCATCCTACTACCTCCTCCCTCCTCCTCCCTTCTCCCTCTTCCTCCTCCCTCTTCCTCCCTCCGCCTCCTCCCTCCTCCCACTCTCTACTCCTCCTTCCTCCTCCTCCTCCTTCTCCTCCCTCCTTCTCCCTCTTCCTCCTCCCTCTTCCTCCCTCTTCCTGCTCCCTCCGCCTCCTCCCTCCGCCTACTCTCTCCTCCTCCTCCCTCCTCCTCCCTCTCCCTCCTCCTACTCCCTTCTCCTCCTCCTCCTCCTCCTCCTCTCTCCTCCTCCCTCCTTCTCCCCTTCCTCCTCCACCCCCTCCTCACCACCCTACCCTCCCTCCTCTTCCTAATCCCTCCTCCTCCCTCCTATTCCTCCTGTCTCCTCCTCCCTCCTTCTCCCTCCTCCTTCTACCTCTTCCTCCCTCCTCCTTCTCCCTCCACCTCCTCCCTCCTCCTCTCTCCTCCTCCTCCCTCCTCCTCCCTCTCCCTCCTCCCTTCTCACCTCCCCCACCTACGTTCTCCTCCTCCCTCCTCCCTCCTCCTCCTTCTCCCTCCTCCTCCCCCTCCCTCCTCCCCCTCCTCCTCCTCCTTCACCCTCCTCCCTCCTCCTCCTTCACCATCCTCCCTCCTCCTCCTCCCTCCTCCTCATCCTCCCTCCTCCCTCCTCCTCCCACCTCATCCCTCCTCCTCCTCCTCCTCCCTCCTCCCTCCTCCTTCTCCCCTTTCCCCCTCTTTCTCTTAATCCCTCCTCCTCCCTTCTCCTCCCTCCTATTCATCCCTACTCCTCCTCCTCCCTCCTCCTCCTCTCTCCGCCTATCTCTTCCTCCTCCCTCCTCTCTCTTCCTCCTCCCTCCTCCTCCCTCTTCCTCTCCTCCTCCCTCCTCCTTCCTCCTGCTCCCTCCTCCTCCTCCTTCTCCTCCCTTCTCCTCCTCCCCCTACTACCCCTCCCTCCTCCCCCTCATCCGTCTTCCTCCCTCCTCCTTCTTCCTCCCTCCTCCTCCCCCTCCTCCCCTCCTCCCCCTCCTCCTCCCTCTCCTCCTTATCCCTCCTCCTCCATTCTCCTCCTCCCTCCTCCTCCTCTCTCTACCTCCTCCCTCCTCCTCCCTTCACATTCCTCCTCCTCCCTCTTCCTCCTCATCCCTCCTCCTCCTCTATCCTCCTCCCTCCTCCTCCTCCTCCCTCTACCTCCTCCCTCCTCCTCCCTTCACATTCCTCCTCCTCCCTCTTCCTCCTCCTCCCTCTCATCCTCTTCCCTCCTTCTCCTCCCTCCTCCTTCTCCCTCTTCCTCCTCCCTCTTCCTCCCTCCGCCTCCTCCCTCCTCCACTCTCTACTCCTCCCTCCTCCTTCTTCTCCTCCTCCTCCTCCCTCTTCCTCCCTCTTCCTGGTCCCTCCGCCTCCTCCCTCCGCCTACTCTCTCCTCCTCCTCCCTCCTCCTCCCTCTCCCTCCTCCTCCTCCCTCTCCTCCTCCTCCTCCTCCTGCGATCTCCTCCTCCCTCCTTCTCTCTCTTCCTCCTCCCTCCTCCTCCCCCTCCTCCTCCACCCTACTCCTCCCTCCTCTTCCTAATCCCTCCTCCTCCCTCCTATTCCTCCTGTCTCCTCCTCCCTCCTCCTCCCTCCTCTTCCCTCCTCCACCTCCCTCTTCCTCCTCCCTCCTCCATTTACCCAAGACAGACAGACATACAGATAGTCGGGAACGGGATCTTATATGACTACTTATATGATTTAAATGAGATGCTCTCCACCATGGGCTGGGCCGGGTCAGACAGACAGACAGACAGACAGACAGATAGATAGACAGACAGACAGACAGACAGTCGGGAACGGGAGCTTATATGACTACTTATATGAATTAAATGAGATGCTCCCCACCAGAGTCTGGGCGAAGCCGGGCCGTGTCAGCTAGTCTTATATATAAATTAGGATGTGCGTATCTCTGTATGTATGTCTGTCTGTATGTATGTCCTTTATACGCTCGCGAACGGCCCATCCGATTGAGATGAAATTTTCTACACGACTTCCTTTCATTCCAGAGCAGCCAACTGTCGTATT